>VDFB02287713.1:0-24823 GCA_007258455.2 Sequoia sempervirens | reverse complement strand
TCATGTTTCATGCTTCAATTTCCTTCATTTGATCAATTGGTTTAATTACCTACTAGGGGTTTGATTAAGGAAAACCCCAATTCACTAACAAATCAAGAATTTTTTCTGCCCTTGAGTGTGTGATTGCAGATTTACAAGTTGAAGATCAAGTTGAGCAATATTTGGAGCAAGATTGTCAAAGTTGCAAATTTAGAAAAGTTGTCATTCAAAGTGAAAGATTACGGAAAGAGTTCTATATAATTACATACAGACTTCTAGAACTTGATAACAAGGATTTCAAGAGTGCAGACATCAAAGAATAGTCCATCCTGAAATTGTTTTTTTGAAACCCTAAAAAGAACCATTCACCACTAAAAAAAAAATGGGTCCTCCATAGCTCAAAAAAATAAAATTTCTAACTAGGTACACAAATTTTTATGCTCTAAAAACATACACCATAGTTGCTATAAAAGTTAGGTTGCATTTGTTGATTGTTATTTGCATGTTTTGGCCCTCATAATTGAGTGTTTTAATAAGGAAAATATTTAGTGGTTTATCATATTATGGTGGTAAACCCTACTTTTTCTATTAAACACAACTAAATAGTTATTTAATTACAACATTATAATAAATTAATTTCTCCAATTGTGTACAACACCATATCTTAATAGATATTGGCTCTCCTTTGTGGTAGGAAGCCAATTAGTAAAACCTAGTAGGTTTGTATTCAAATGTGTAGTCAAAATGAAAAGAAGTTAATCCTAGTTAATCTAGTTGGATCTAGGATAATTTTGTTGGAAATTTGTGAAGTCTGTGTAGTTTGTGCTATCATTGATGTCAACAGATCTATGTTATTGCATTGATTTTAACCTTAGAGTTGCTTTGATTTGTCGCATTATGTTGTCATTAGTAGTATCACTGGTGTAAACCTTTGGTGTTTCCTTGATAAAAATGTGTGTGATTGAGTTGTTGTACTCTAGTTGTTTTGGTGGTGATGAGAATGTGTTGCAAATGATGAGTTGGTGTTTATAGTTCTTGGTTTCCATGTGATTTTGAGAAAATTTGAATAGAAGAGAAAACAATGTGGTAAAGAGTGTTTATTATAGTAGAGTAGTGTTTTGGATCTTTCTCTACATTTATTCTAAATCAAAGATATTCTTGTGTGGTTTGGATATGTTTATTAGTGGTGTTCATAGGTGTTATATCCAAAATTTCTTGTCTTGGTTCATTATTTAGAGAATGGTTTGTTCACCAATGTATGAATTATGAAAGCATTGTTGTCTAGGAGAAATGGTTTTGCTCCACATTTCTCCGCAGGGTGGTTTCTAGTCTTTTGGATCTGAGGGTGTTCTTAAATTGCTCATATCTATCTTCAGTGTGATTTTTTTAAAGTTTGGTGCTCCACAAGATTGGATTCATCAATTATAGTTCATGGAAAGTCAACTTGGTGTATAGGATGAGTATGTTCATGTGAAAGTTGTTGCGAAGGATTTTTTTTATATTTTAGGGTATTGATGGAATATTCCAAATTGTGTTTGAGTGTTGTGCGTGGTTCTCAAGTCATATTTGGATAAAAAAAGAATGTAATTAATTGTTCAATGGTGTTTACACGGGTTTGATCAATCTTGGGTGTTTACACTAATTGTGGAAATTCTTTGCTACTTGTGGAAGTGTGGTGTGGCGTATATGTATGGATTTAGGTCTAAGTTAAGGTCTAATATGGTCTACTTTAATTCCTCTCCATCACGGGAATGCTTAGCGCCAACCTAATTTGAATTTAAATGGTTGAGGTGCATAACCAACCTTGTAAATTGTTTTCAAGGTTGTGATGGGTATATATATGTTTTGAATTGACAGAGGATGCATGGATGATGTGTGTGTGATATGAATTGTTATGTGAAGTATGAAAGTGAAAAGTGTAGTGTGAGATTTAATGGATAAGATTATTGGAAGCAATGAGCAGAAGGTGTCTACATTCTTTAGAGAGAGTGGAAATGTACTGGTGGTGCAATGGTGGAACCTTTCAATTTTTGTGAGATGGATTTATCATTATAACAATCTTCTTTCTTCATTTTTTAATCTAGCAATGAACCATTAGTAATGAGCCCTTCTTTCTTTTGGGTAGTGAGCACTTAGGTAGTGAGGCTATTATATTTGATGTTGTAATTAATTTATACTATGAGCTAAGCCTCACCGTGGTTTTTCCCTTCTTGAGTATTTCATGTAAATTTAGTGTTCTTTTGTGTATTGTTTTGATGCGTTGTTGTTTATGTTATTTACTTTCATTCTAAATCAGTATAAAAAATTAAAGGTTAATAAGGATCTAAATGTTAATGAGGCTTTTTATGTTTTAACCAACAATTGATTCACCTCCCATCTTGGTTGTCTTGTGCATTCAATAATTGGTATTAGAGGAAGCTTCATTGGAAGAAAGCTTAACCACTTGAGGTAGAACTGGGATGGTGCACAAGAAAGAGGCTCCTCTATTTGATGGATCATATTATGCATTCTAGAAGACCAGTATGGAAGGTTTCCTTGTTCACTAGGGTTTGGAGTTTGGAAGCCTGTTGAATCTAGATACACTATGCCTACAAATGGTCTGAGGATGAATGATGATATCAAGGCCTATGAGAAAAATGAAAAAGAAAGGTATATGGAAGGTTTCCTTGTTTGCTAGGGTTTGGAGTTTGGAAGTCTGTTGAATATGGATACACTATGCCTACAAATGGTCTAAGGATGAATGATGAGATCAAGGCCTATGAGAACACTGAAAAAGAAAGGTATGCTCTTTTGAGTGGTCTTTCTAATACTGAACTTGTGAAAGTTATGAATCTCAAATCTACTAGTGAGATCTAGAATAAGTTGAAAAGTATTTATGAAGGAGATGAAAAATTCAAGAAAGCTAAGATGTCAAACCTAAATATCAAGTTTGAAACCATATGGATGTTAGAGGATGAAGATATTACAAGTTACATGCATAAAGTGGATGAAGTTATCAATTCAATCAGAAAAATTATTGGAAAACATGAAGAAGATGAGGTGGTAAAGAAGATAAGTTAAGAAATATTCCTAAATCTTATAGTCAAAAAGTTTATATGATTGAAGAAGATCAAAATTTAAATTAGTATTCTAGAGATCAGTTGTTTAGTGCTTCAATTGCTTTAACATTGAGTGAGTTTGGTCCAAGTGATTCAAAGAAAGAGATTGTTTTTAAAGTTGGAAAAGCTTAAAAGAATGAGGAATCAGATATAGATGATGTTGATGATGTAGAAGCAAATTTTGTGACAAGATTGAAAAAGGGATTTGGAAAATATAGAGGTAAGTTACCTTTCAAATTTTGTAATTGTGGAAAGATTGGTCATTATGCTTCAAGATGCCCTGTCACAGCTTCAAAAGATAAATACAAGGAGAAAAAAGGTAAATCAATTAAGAGAAGTTATTATGTTAAAGAAGATGCTGACAGTATATCTGATGAAGAATTTGATTACCCAATGATGAGTATAATGAATGCTTGTTCATGGATCTAAATGATGGAACTAATTATTCTAACCTTGAGAGACGTATAAACGAAAGTACTCTGAAAACAACTCACAATACTGAAGGAACTATGGTGACTTATTTTCATGCTAGAGATGAAAAGAACTACTGGATCATTGAATGTGGATGCTCAAATCCCATGACAGGTGATAAAATTAAGTTTTTGATACTTGAGAAATTTGGAGGTATTGTTAAGTTTGGTGATGATACATATGCTAAGATATGTGGAAAAGGTTCAATCAGTTTTGATGGAAAGCATAATATAGGGGTATGTGCAGGAACATCATGGAAAAAATAGGCCCTTAATTGGCAAAAAATTCAGAACAATCAGAGTTAGGGAACTTGACGTAAAAATTTGAATAAGTTACCTCTATTATTTCAAAAATATGTAAGAATAGAATCTGTCACAAATTGAATGTAGTTTCTAAACTACAAAGGGTTTTCTTTAAAAAATATATATTTGATGAAAATTTGAAATTTCGAAATGTGGCAAGTAGCACTTAAAATTTGAGGGGAAAAATAAAAAGTGGTGTTTATTAGACCACCTAACCACAATAAAAATGAAAATATTTTTTTTTATAAGATTTTTGATATAAGTAAGGAAATATGTCCCGATGGTCTGCATATTTTTTAATAATTTTTTTCCAAGTTGTCTAACTACTCAAAAACTTCATGGTGAATTTTTTGATCACCATATATCGAAGCATAAAATGTAACTTATGTTTGGATTTAAAAAATGTGATATCGTTTGAAACCTATAGATGTTTTTCAATTGGCCTATCAATCAGGACTTTAGTCGTAATTCAAATAGAAAATGAATAATAATTATTTATTAAATTCAAAGTAAAGCATAATTTATATTGGTGGAAAGCTAATAATCTCCATTAAAAACCCTTTTTGTTTCATCAATTTTGAGGAGTAAAAGAAGTTGTCAACCACATACCCTCCACATATCCATCATATATACACTTTTGTCCCACCATGATCACGCACATACCATAGATGATTGTTCTTCATGTTAAAGGTATACGACATATGAGTGTAGGAAAAGATGTGTAGCAAGAATATAACTGTGTTTGAGGATGATGGTTGTGAGGAAGAAAAAGGCTTCAAAACACGTTTGTTGGAAGAAGTTGATGGAAATGTTTATCAACTCAAGGGTGTTAATGGTATGTTCTTTATAAATAAAATTAATGCAGTTGGATATGCATAGAAGAATGTGTCACATCAATTTTGATAGCCTAATAGGGATCATTCAATTCAAGCTATGAGAGAGATCACAAAAATACAAATCCTATCAATGCTATTGAAGAAATGTCAGATTGGAAAGCAAGCTAGAAAAAGTTTCAAAGTCCAATTTACTACTAGTCCTTTAGAGTTTGGTGCATACAAACTCTTGGACCTACTAGAATAATAATTTTCAAGGTGACAGGTACTTCATGCTATTAATTGATGATTATTCTAAAATGAATTGGGTTACTTTTCTCAAAAAATTAGAAGCTCTAGATAAGTTTAAGGTATTTAAAGTTATGGTTGAGAATGAAATGGAGATGAAAATTAAATGTTTGAGATCTAATAGAGGTGGAGAGTTCACCTCCAATGAGTTTAACAATTTATGTGAAGTTTGAGGAATAAAGAGGCATTTGTCAACCCCTAGGACTCCTTAGTAGAATGAAGTGGTTGAAAGGAAGAACATGACTATTTAGTAAGTAGCAAGAACAATGGCGAAAGAAGAAAACCTATCGAAAGTTTATTGGAGTGAAGTAATTCATACTGTAGTCTACATACTTAATAGAGCACAAGAAAGGATAAACAGTTCAAATAATTCCTATGAGTTATTCTATGAAAGAACTCCTATTCTTAAATATTTCAGAGTATTTGGAAGAAAATGTTATATCCATAGAGATGAAGAAAAATTAGGAAAGTTTGATGCAAGATCTTATGAAGGTATCTTCCTTCGATATTCTACAAAAATCAAAGCTTACCAGTGCTACAACAAGAGTCTGAAATGGATTGTTGAAAGTGCAAGTTTCAACGTAGATGAAGTCTTACATAAAATTTTAGTGATGATAGATGGATATGAATCAGATGAGTCCTCTTGCAAAGAAGAATAAAAAGATTAAGGTAAGGAAAATGAAGTACATGTTGAAGAGGAAGAATCTATAGAAATGATCCCTAAGACTCCTAAGTATGTGCAAAAGAATCATTCTAAAGATCAAATCAATGGTGACAAAAATAGAGGTGTATTGAAAAGAAGAAAGGCTACTATGACAGAACGGGTAAACTTAGGTTTACTTTCCAAAGTTGAACCCAAAATAGTGATTGAAGCATTCAAAGATGAGTATTGGATCAAGGCTATGGAAGAAGAACTAATGCAAATTGAGAAGAATCAGACTTGGGAACTTATCCCAAGACCAAAAAAGAAGAATGCAATTGGAACTAAATGGGTATTCTAGAATAAGCTAAATGAGAATGGAGAAGGTGTTAGGAATAAGGAAAGACTTTTGTGCAAAGGCTACTCACCAGTGGAAGGAATAGATTTTTAGGAGAAATTTTCTTTGATGCCAAGAATGGAAGCTATTAGGATGTTTTTGACTTTTGTAGCACATAAGAATGCCAAAGTATATTAGATGGATGTGAAGTTTGTATTTTTGAATGGTGAGTTGGAAGAAGAAGTTTATATTGAACAACCAGAAGGATTTCAATTATCAGATAACCCTAATATGGTCTATAATTTGAAGAAGGAATTATATGGATTCAAGCAAGATCCTAAAGCTTGGTATGCAAGATTGGATAAGTATTTTTGTAGCAAGGATTCAATAAAGGCACCATAGATAGCAATATTTATTTTAAGGTTGAAAAGATCATATCTTGATTATGGTTGTGTATGTTCATGATATAATTTTTGGAGGAAATGAAGTTATGTACAAGAGATTTGTAGCATAGATGTAGAATAAGTTTGAAATGTCAATGTTTGGGAGATGAATTTATTCCTTGGACTACAAATCAATCGGACAGAAAAAGGTATTTTCATTTCACAATCAAAATATGTCAAAGAAATGCTAAAGAAGATTAGAATGGAAAACTCTAAACTGATATGCACTCCTATGGTTATTGGTTACAAATTGAGCAAGAATGATGAAACTACTAAGGATGATAAAAAAAGTACAAATCAATACCAGACTAGATATCATGCATGTAGTTTTTCTTATGGTTATATTTTAAGAAGATCCAAGAGAGTCACATGTGGCAGCGATAAAGAGAATATTTAGATACTTTAAGGGAACTCCAAAACATGGCTTGTGGTATCCAAATGATATTGATTTCTCTTTGATTGCTTATAATAGTGTAGATTGGGCAAAGCGCGTGGATGAAAAAACAACATAAGTGGTGGTGCTTTCATTCTTGGAAATAGGTTGGTGTCTTGGATAAGAAAAAAAGGGATTTTATGCCATTGTCTATCATAGAAGCATAACACATTGTGACAACTTTTTGCTACACACAAGTGTTGTGGATGAAACAAACCTTGAAGGATATCAGAGTATTATATGAAGAACCTATCTCTATATTTTGTGATAATACAAGTGCTATAAAATTTTAAAAAGAACTTGGTAATGCATTCAAGGACAAAGCATATCTAAATCTGGTATCACCTTTTGAGAGAGAAGGTTGCAGAGAATGAGGTGAAGCTAGAGTATGTACCTACAAAGGATCAAGTTGTAGATATCTTCGAAAAAGATCTTCCTAAGGATACTTTTGAGTATCTCTAGGAGAGGTTAGGGGATATTTCCCATCCTTTCAACTATATGTATAAGGATATGCATGAGTCTAGTGAATTTCAAAATTCATTCCTTATTCTAGATTGATGTTGGTCACTACCTCCAAGGGGGAGTAGGTAGTGGCATTGGTGTGCTATTTGCACTAGTTTCTAGTTGGTGAATTATGGTGTGTACTCCTAAGGGGGAGTGTGCAGAGAAGTTGAATGTGTAGGTGTTTTAAGAAGGTGTAACAAAAATAGAGTGTAATAAAAGAAAAGGAAGTTGTAGAGTAGGTACATGTGTGATTGATGTTTTGGAGATAAAGAGAAAGTATTGGAAATGATAGATGCTTGTGTAAAGGGGAACACTATGCACTATTGTGTAGTATGTGTTGGTGATAAGAGTTATTTCTTTTGTTGTTGGTTATTTTTCATATCGTGTGTTGCCATCAATGAAAAAGGGGCAGATTGTTGGAAGTTTGTGAAGTTTGTGCAGTTTGTGTTGTCATTGATCTCAACAAATCTATGTTTTTGAAATGATGCCAACCTTAGAGTTTATTTGATTTGTTGCATTATGTTGTCATTAGTAGTCTAATTAGTGTGAACCTTTATTGAACTATAGATGATGAGTTAGTGTTTGTAGTGCTTGGTTTCCAAGTTCTTTTGAGAAAATTTGAATAGAAGAGGAAACAGTGTGGTAAGGAGTGTTCAATATAGAGAGTAGTGTTATGGCTCTTGCTCCACATTTCTTCTGTATTGAATATCTTCTTGTGTGGTTCATATATGTTGATCAAAGGTGTTCAAAGGTTTTATATCAAAATGTTTTGTATTAAATATTTGCTTGTGAACGTAGTGTTGTCTAGGAGAAATGGTTTTGATCCACATTTCTCCATAGTGTGGTTTCTAGGCTTGCAGATCTGAGTGTGTGCTTATAAATTTCTCATATCTATCTTCAGTTTTAGTTTTTCAAAGTTTGGTTCTCCAGAAGGTTGGATTCATTAGTTACAATATGTGGAAAGTTAACTAGGTGTACATGATGAGTATGTTCTTTAGGTTAAAGTTGTTGCAAAGTAATTTGTTAGATTTTAGGGTGTTTATGTAATATTCTAGATTGTGTTTGAGTGTTATGCACAATTTTCAAGTCATCTTTGGATACAAGGAAGCATGTACTGAAATGTTCAACTATTTTTACACAGGTTCAATTGACCTTGGCTGTTTACACTAATTACGAAAATGCTTCAATTTTTGTGGAAGTGTGTCATGGTGTATATGTATGGATATAGGTTTGAGTTAAGGTGTGATGTGTTCATCTTTCATTCCTCTCCACTGCAAGAGTGCTCAGTACAAACCTAATTTGAATTTGCATGGTAGAGGTGCATAAACGACCTTGTAAATTGTTTTCATGGTTGTGATGTGTATATATGTGTGTTGAGTTGATGGAGGATGCATGAATGAAGTGTGTGTGATGATAAAACAAAAGAAATAGGGTTCTCTACCTTTTAGGAGATGGAACACTAGGGTATGACTTATTTCACTTAGTTTCACTCAAGGAAACCCTAGAGATCTCAATCCAAGGATAGAATGATAGAAAGAGATCTATAATAGGCTATCCTAGGTTTTATTAATGACTAAAGAGGGGTTCACCACCAAGATAGGGCTTGGAAAGACTAGTAACATGTAAGATCTAATGAAAAAAACCTAATGATATGAAAAACTTCAATAAAATGACCTAGAAATGAATGAAAAATAGAATAAAAAATTGGAGAAGAAAAAGGGGGAACCTAAAAACATGTAGTAGCTTGAATGAAGACTTGAAATGCTGAAAAAGATAAATTTAATGCACACTAGAACTCATACACTAGGATGGGCGATTTAGTCCCAGATTAGGGTTTCTGGGCAGGAACATAAATCTAGCAGAGATGAGTCTAGAACACCTAAAATTTGGAAAAATCACTAGAATGGGACTCATATGCCAGAAGTAGCATATTAGTCTTGCTTGGATTTTTTGGAGGATCAAGGTCTAAATATTCTCTTCAATCTCTGCTATGTCTTCTCAACCTAATTTATGGATTTGAAATATCCAATTCTACTTTGTAGATGCCTTTTAATGATTTCCTAAACAAGGTGAAAACTTGGATAACTTCACAACTTTGACAAATTCTTTCCAATCTTTCTCTTCAAGGTGTCTTCAACCTAGGTCTACAAATCACACACTAGAGAGGAAAAAATGTTGTTTTGTTAGTAGAAAGGGGTTTGCCTTGGTCAAACCCCATTTTGGTAATCAAACCTTGTAATGAAATCAAATGTAAAGGGGGAATGATGAATGAACAAAATGTAATGTTGCAACTCACCAAACCCTAGGAATAATGTGCTACAAACATGTATGAAATGGATCCAATGGATGTCGATCTTGAATTGAATATGTGCTTGAATCATGGAACCCTACATCACAAATGTTAGCTCAAAAACAAACATGATGCATGATGAATTTAACATGATGTTGAATACTTGAATAATGCTAAAAAATGCTTGATAATCATCTCTTGAATGCTCTTGTAAACTCCAATTTTTTATAATCCATGAATACTCAAGTTGCTAGGTGAAAAATGAGTGAAATAAACTTGTATTTATACTTGTTTATGCCCAATTTCTTGAAATTACAACACTACAAGATGACATCAGATCTTGGAGAATAAAATTCTACCAAGAAGTTGAATTTAATTTATGTTTAAGCCAAATTGTCCACTCATACACCAAAAGTGGTGTATGAGTCCCATTAGGCTAGGCTTTGAGACACATTTTTCAAGAAATGCCTAGATTCATGCGAAATCCAGATCAAGGCCTTGAAACCTAGGTGGGACCCATACTCCCAAGGTGACGTATGAGTCCCAAATCACTAAATTTGAGCCATACTTGATCTATAAATAGATGAATTATGATTGGATGTTGGTTTATGTCAGGATTATCCTTAGAAAGATGCATTAATTAAGGATTGTGGATGCAAAATAGGACCAAATAAGGCATAAAGAAGCCCAATTTATTAATGAAACCCTAGATTAATGTGAAAGTGTTAGGATACACTTTACAACACCCTAAATAAGGCACAACTAATTATGTTTAGTTTACAAGGGCCCGAGACCTAATGTGAATGTGTTAAACACATTACAACACTAAATCAAGACCACATTAAGCTCAGTTTAACAAGGAGGGCCCAAACAAGAGGGAAAATGTATAGGGATACTTTTTTTGTTGCCACATTTAGCCCCCACTTTAGTGAGAGGAGGAACTTGCTTCAAGCTCACACTACAGTAGATAAATTCATATCAAGAGGGGTCAAAGTGCACCAATATCGGTAAGATAGGATTACAATGATCAAGAGGGGTGATCAAGCCCCTAGGATCAAAATCCTATGGCAAAAAAACATAGGCACAAAATAAGACACATAAAAAATAATGTAAGGAGAAACAAGGTACAAGCATACATTGTCAAAGACAAAGAAAATAAAAAACAAAATAAAAGAGGTGGAACAAGCTTTGAACGTTTGTCCCACATGTTGTGGATTAGATCTAAGCTATTTGTCTAAGAAAGAAATGCAAGCTCACTCTGAGGGAATAAAACTTTAGGTTGTCTATTGGGTGAGTATCCAAAAGGTGAGACACATACACATGTGGTTGACATGCGCTCACACACAATTAAGTGGCTATGGGAGACTCACACCTAAGTTCAGCTCCTATATGTGCAACCATACCAAAGCTATACCTCTTGATAAATTTGATAAGGAACCACACAATTATGAACTACGAGCTTCATGAGGCAAGAAAAGCTTCATATTCTTGAAACTCATGAACAAACAAGATGGCACCAAAGGCAAGTAAAGTGTGTTGTGCAAGGTGGCCATATAACCAAAATTGTAATGTAAGGTGAATTCAAAGAAGTTTTTCTTAGTTCATGTAAGGTCTTAACTTAGGGAACATTGTTCCTAATGTCTCCAAGAGAGGACCAATCAAAGAATAAAAGATTCACAACTTAGGGGATGCAATGTGTCACATCAAGCCACTAAGAGGAATATAATTATACTAAGAGAGATCATGCTCTTGAAGGACATCACACCTAATGTCACCACAAAGTGAAAGACACATTGCATGAAGTAAGAAGACTACACAATGAAACATAAGATGTAAAAGAATAATGCCAATGTATGCCCCCACTTTAAAGAAGTTGCTAAACACCCTACTGTGAGAAATTACTTTAAAGTAGAAAATCATAAATGCTAACAATAAAGAGGAAATGAGAGCCTACTTGGAAAGACCTATGCCAAGTCATATGTTTCCAAATAAAGCTACATCATGAAAATGAGTTGCCTCCAAATTGAAATCCAAAAATCACATAAGAGATCCATGGATTTGGGGTTAGTATGTTCTTTCTACAATGTTTTTAGAGAGCTCATAACTGCCATCATTCCCCAAATACTCATGGAATAGGAAGAATGACACCAAGAGAATGAAAACACAGAAAAACCTTTTAGGTCAACATTGAAGAGACTTGAGTGTCTTGACGTCGTGCATCATCCCCAAAAGGAAAAACACAAGACAAATGAAAAGATAAAGGAAAAGATTTTTGGTCAACATGGAAGAGACATGAATTTGTTGACACCTTGTGTCATCCCCAGAAGGAAAACACAAGACAAGAAAGAGATTAAGGAAAAGCTTTTGGGTCAACATGGAAGAGACATGAATTTATTGATGCCTTGCACCATCCCCAAAAGGAAAAGTTTTTGGGTCAACATAGAAGAGAGATGAATGTCTTGATGCCTTGCATCACCCCCAAAAGGAAAAAACAAGAAAAATAAAAGATAAAGGAAAAGATTTTGGGTCAACATGGAACAAACATGAATGTCTTGATGCCTTGCATCATCCCCAAAAGGAAAAAAAAAGACTGTTGGAAATATGGAACCTTGCAACATGAGCATGAAGTGTGGATGGTTTGTGTTGGTTTTTTCTATGTTGTCATTGATGTTAACTATATGGGAAGTTTACTTGGTTTACCAGAAGTTTTTCTCTATCATTAATGTTCTTTTGTTATGAGCCAGTGCATTGGTATTTGAGTCTGGAATTCATCGTAAGAATAGATATGACTCTAATCTCTTAACCATGTTATCATGTCTCATTCAGACAACTATATCTTGGATCTTGAGAAGTTTTGGGTTGTGAATACAAAATTTTCTTTGACATAGTTCAACTCTATATTTTACTGTTGTTCCTTGCTTGGCATATTAGTGTGGGAGACTCCACATTTTATTAAGGAGAACATTCTTATGCTGTGGTTTTAATGGTAGTCTCTATGATCATAGTATGATGAGAACTTGAGGTGATATCAGATTCAGAAGGTGTTTTCTTTGAGGATTATTTGTTCGTTTAGAGATTTTGTGAATCAAGCTCTAGTCTTGGTCGACCTAACGTATATGATTAACTATGAAGACTAGTTATACTTTATGGATGTTAGCCGACTTGGTATAATGCACTACATGGATAAAATGTTTAAATCATATATTGTGCCAATAAGAGTATTTTTATTATTTTTATTTTCATCTAATTAGGCTGACCTAATTGATGAATAAGATATACTTGTATATATAAGATTACTTGGAGGAAGAAAGTGTGTGAAGTTGGTGGAAGTGTGAGTGTGGAAGAAAGGTGAAAGAGGATCCAAGCCTAAATTTTTTATCAGTTGAGGATCAAAGTAGATTTGTTGAGCTACTGTTGTGTGAGGAAATACTTTATATTATGAGATTCATTGGAACTAAACCCTACAAATTGAAGTTGTATTCTATCAGTTCAAATATTTTGGCAGTGAGACACAATCTTTGTATCTTAGTGGTTAGCCATGATTTGTATTCAGGTAGTGAGCCCTTTTCAAGGACACTAAGTCTTGGCAGTGAGCCCTATAATATCTTGTATCCAGATATAATATATTGTGAGTTTACCCTCACTATGGTTTTTCCCTTTTTGGGTTTTCCATGTAAAAATCTTGGTATTCATGTGTGTGTAGTTGCATTGATTTTTTTTTATGTTCTCTCTTGTTGATTCAGTCAGAACTATGATAATGGTTAGATGGATTTTATTTGAATGGTTTTATGGAATACTGATTCACCCCCCCTCTTAGTATTCTGGATGTTCAATAATTGATATCAAAGCTTGGTTCCTCAGAAGAATCCTAGCAACTTGAGGAAGATCCCATAATTTGTGTATAATTTTTTCTCCTTGGGAAGTGATCTCTACTAGATGTTTAGAAGAAATAGAAGATCTAAAGAACAATTGATGAAAGTAAATGAGTATATTGAAAAAATGCAAAGTAAATGTGTTGAAGCATGTGATCTATTGGTTAAGGAAGATGAATTTGTCTCCTACCTGTTGCAGCAATTGGATGAAAAGAAAAGAACTAAAGAATGTTAGGAAATTAGAATTCAAAGGAATATAGGTGAATGCACAAAGCTTGAGCAAGAAGCAGAAATCTTAAGATCTGATTTGGAAAAGGAAATAAGTTTTGAAGAAAAATTTAAGGTAAGCTCTGCAATGCTTGATGAGTTGAATACCTCTCAGAGATCAGAAATGGATAAAACTGGTTTAGGGTTTGAAGAAGGTTAGAGTTCTAAAGAGAAGCAATCTACTGAAAAGAAGACTTAGTACAAAGATGGAAAAATCAAGAATCTAAGAAGCAATTCTAGAAGAATTCCCATCAAACAACTTGATGCTAAAAGGTATTTATCTTTTAATGATGTTTGTCATTCCTGCAAGAAATTTGGTCATAAGGAAAAGGACTAAAAAAGTAAAATGAATGATAATCTATCATTCTCCAAAAAAAAATTTAAGTGCAAGAAGGTTGGACATAAAGCTAGTCTGTGTGAGAATAGATTGAATAAAAGAAAGAATGGAAGGAAGAATATTGTTTGTTGTAAGTGCAACAAAACAGAACAACCTGTTAATAACTATAGAAGAAGAAAAAATAATTATCTAGCAAAGAAGCATGAAAAAATCATCGATCTAGAAGAAGCAAGAAAAGAGATGAAGAAGATTTGGAGAAAGGAAGGAGAATTCAAGCAAGTTGAATCAAAATCATCAGTCTTATCTATGCCAACCTCTGGTGTAGATACACTTGTCAATATTTGAGTCTAGCAATAACTAAGGGGGAGAAATTATCAGAAAATTTAATAAAACCCCTCATCGATACTTATGTCACATCATGACATAAGTATATTTAATGTGGTAATGGATTGAATTAATTTCTTAGTCACATGTGTGAAGAATGAAGTTTGTAGAATTTGAAAGAATGGAGGTGTACACAATTTTTTAGGCAATCTACTTGCAACTTGAAGAATTTATTGCAGAAGCATTTGGAATGAAAGAAATAAATTCAAACATTTCAAGAGGCATATGTATTTTCGAAGAAGCATGCGAAGGAAGTTTAAAGAGAAATTCATAGTTTTAGGGTTTGAAGGAGAGATCAAGTGGATTCAAAGTGTGCTCTGGAAGCTGGATATCTATCCTTTTTGGTTGGAATTTACAAAGGTATCCCTGTTTGCACAATCTTCCATTTTTATTGCTATGGATAATTCAAAGGTTGTGAATAATGCAGATAGAGTGCAAGTTAATTTGAGGAAATATTTGAAGAATCTGTCAAAAGAGTCTCTTGGGTATGTGCAGGATCATGATGGGCTAAAAAGTGGTGATATGATGGGTATGTGTAGGATATGTGGCTGATGACTTTTTTTTACCCAAAATTGATGAAACAAAAAGGGATTTTAAAGGAGATTCTCAACTTTCCACCAATATAAATTATTCTTTACTTTGAATTTAATAAATAATTATTATTTATTTTCTATTTGAATTACGACTAAAGTCTTGATTGATAGGATAATTGTAAAATATCTATAGCTTTCAAACAGTATCACATTTTTTGAATTTAAAACATCTGTCACATTCTATGCTTCGCATTCTATAGGATTAAAAAAAAATGAATTTCATGAAGTTTTGACCAAGTTAAGGTGGTTAGACATACAAGTTTTTATAATTTTTAAAAGTTGTAATAAAAAGTTCATAATTAATTATTTACTTGGAAAAAAATTACAAAAAAATATGCATCACATTGGGATATGAGTCCTCTAATTATATCTAAAATATTATAAAAATATATATCATTTAATTTTGGTTAGGGTGGTTAGATAAACAAGGTCTACTTCTTATTTTTCCCTGAAATTTAAGTACTACTGCATTGAAATTTCAAATTTTCACCAAATAGATTTTTTTTTTCTAAATAAACCTAGTAGTTTAGAAACTACGTTCAATTTTCTACAGATTCTATTGTTACATATTTTTTTAAATAATATAGATAAGTTATTTAAGTTTTTACGTCAAGTTGCCTAACTCTAATTTTTCTGAATTTTTTGCCACTTAAGGGCCTATTTTTTCCATGATGATCCTGCACATACCTTGTTGGTGCATTGTCATACATCCCCCCTAGAGTGTTGCCCACATAAGATATCTATGCATTTGTTTATAGTAAGATAGAATTATTTGGAAGAATGAATTGCAAGAGAACCATGAAGACTACAAAGTGTTAGTTGAGAAGAAGTTGGATGTGTGCTAGAAAGCCCCTATGTTCAAGTTTGACATAAACCATATTCGAATATTTTTTAGTAGAATTCATAATAAATATTTTTGGATTGATGAAGTACATTTGATTTCTAGAGAAGCAATCAAAGATGTAACTAGTTTGTGTTCCTTTGGACTAGTTCCCAAATTGAAGGCTATGATTAAGCAAGGGATAATTGAGGTAACCAGTGTGACTCTTGAATGGAAAGAGATTAATTTGAGATCAATTGTGGATCCAGTTATTAGGTATTATGTAATGGTCGTCGGTCACAAAGTTTGTCTCCCTAGCAATGACCTCACAGTATCTAGTACTATTGTACATACTGTTGTTGATATGGTTAAAGGAGGTATGAATTATAACATATGTGAATTACTTCGAGTACATATTTTGAAGAATTTAAAGGAAATCAAGAGAGTAAAAAGAATGCATTATGGTATGGAAATTTGGTTGTCTGCTTACACTTTTACTTTTTGAAAGAATTACTAGTAATAGGAAGAATAGAATGGTCAAATACAGAGCCTATTGCCCATCAAATCGAGAACTTAATGATAAATCTTGGTAATTCATATGCACAAGGGATTGTTCTTATTGCATTCTTTGGAACATTTCAGATGAGGATGAATAGAAGGTCAAGGATTTCAGTAAGTGTTAGTAAAAGGTACGTCGAAAATATCAATTTCTTTATGTTTATAGATTTCTATAACATGGAAGCAGTTGAATCAAGGTTGGTGTGGATATCTGAGTTGGATTATGAAGTGTTAGAGGCTGAAATTGATTATTATGCAAAAATTATTGTGGAAAGCCCTAAAATCCCTAATGTAAAAGGCACCTCCAGTAGTGCAACTAGAACAGGGAACAAAAGAAAGAGTGTTGTGAAACAAGAAGTTGAAGAAAGACGTGAGTTAGAGAGAGTTCAAAATGAGAATGAAAGAATAAACATTCAAGGAGATTTGGAGGAATTACATAAGGTTATTCCCAGTGCTAATTTTGATTCATCTATTTCTGTTGTGGAGAATCTTAGAAACATGATTAATTCTTTGAAGGTCTACATCTCTGAACTGGAAGTGCATGTTGGAATGAAAATCTTGATGATTTCAAGGAAAAATGTGCAAATGTACATAGTTGAGTGATGAAGGAATTCAAGAGTGTACAAGTTTGTGAGGAAGAGGCACATGAACTACTTTCTTTTTGCCTAAATTGGTCTAGCAGTACATTGGACATAAGAGATAAGATAAGGAAGAGTGAATCCTGGATGGCCACTTAGGAAGACACATATAGATTGGCAGAAGATAGAGATAATCAGAGGTGGTCCTACATTGTGCAGCTTTAAGATATATTTTTTTCCCTGTAGGACCAAAGAAAAAAAGTTATTAAGAAGTGTGTGGCACTCAGAGACATGGTTAAACTCATACACATTCCTATTTCTAGTGTTCTTGACATTATTGGTGAATTATAAAAAAATAATCTTAGTCCCAATACTTTAGTAGATGGTATAGAGTCCTTAACTAATATTGAACAATTTCACAAGACTCTTGTAAGTGCAAAAGGATCATGGGAGGAAGGAAAAATCTCATGGAAGGTCATCCTATAGAGTCTCAAAGGTTCTTCTTCTTCAGGTTGATTCAATTTTGTGTTCATATATTTTTGGTTATATTTTGATGCATATATACATGTATACTAGACCCCATCCTTTGCCATTGATGTCAAAGGGAGAGAGATATAGGTTGGTAGAGGATTTTTTTTTTTGAAGAATAGTTTTGATAGGGGGAGTATTCAGTTTCTGTATATTGAAAATGTTTTTGACTTGCATGTTTCCATCAATGCTAAAGAGGGAGATTGTTAGAAATATGGAGCCTTGCAATATGAGCATGAAGTGTGGATGGTTTGTGTTGGTTGTTCCTATGTTGTCATTGATGTCAACATGGTGACAAGTTCTATATGGGAAGTTTACTTGGTTTACCAAAAGTTGTTCTCTGTCGGTAATGTTCTTTTGTGATTTGAGCCAGTGCGTTGGTATTTGAGTCCAGAATTCACTGCAAGAATAGATATGACTCTAATCTCTTAACCATGTTATCATGTCTCATTCAGACAACTATATCCTCGATCTTGAGAAGTTTCGGGTTGTGAGTAGAAATTTATCTCTGACAGAGTTCAACTTTGTATTTTACTGTTGTTCCTTGCTTGGCATATCAGTGTGGGAGACTCCACATTTTCTTAAGGAGAATATTCTTATGCTATGGTTTTAATAGTAGTCTCTATGATGATAGTATGATGAGAAATTGATGTGATCTCAAATCCAATAGGTCTTTGTTTTAAGGATTGTTTGTTGGTTTGGAGATTATGTGAATTAAGCCCTAGTCTTGGTTGACCTAACATATGTGATTCACTATGAAGTAGTGATTTTTTTAGTGACTAATATTCGCCAATTGGCTAATAGTTGAAATTTGGGAATCCAAAATTGGCTAATAGTTTGAGCTACAATATGACTTGAATTGCCACATTTTTACAACATTTTATTATAGTCCTATTTAAATCACCAAATAATTAATTTTATTAAAATATTTAAGAAAAAAATTCACCACAATATTGGATACATGATTAGATCAGATTCACCTAAATTTTATAAATTATAGTAGAACTCTATATTAATCCGCCAATAGTATATCATAATTATTAGTTGGTTTAGGACCATATTTCTAATCTTTAGTTTCCACCACTGATTTATAATAGAATATAATGGCCCTTGTTGTATTCCATGAGGTAAAATGTACCCATGATCTATAATGCTCATGGGCCCCACAATTTTGGGTCTCATGAGCATTATAGATTGTGCATAATTTTACCTTACATACTAGAATGAGGGTTGTTAGATCAATGATATAAAAAAAATTTGAGCCCCATGAGAATTATAGGGCCATTAGTCTTGGATAGCCCAATGGAAAATGCAAAACTTAAAGATCTTCAGAGTAGGAATGCTCATATTTTATAGTAGTTGGGAGCCACAAAGTGCAATGGAGAAAACTTGATGGATGTAGATTATGGGCTGGAAATAGATTCTGCTATTGGTATTCATGGAAGTAGATTCATCTATTTCTCTTCTTCATGGTATTTGAGAGTTTTTCTCCATCATCAAGTGAAAAAATATGATCCTATATTTTCATCAAGGGGTTAGTCCTCAAAGTCATATACACCAGTTGATGTCATAATGAAGCAAGACCACCTATTGAAAAAATCAAAGTGCTATAAGCTGCATACAATTTTTTCTCTAATGTTGGCTGATTAAAACTCAAAACGCTGAAGGAAACTCAAACCTCATGCTGGTTTGTTCCAACCATGGTTTGGCTGCAACCTAACTTGACTCTTGTTCTGTTTTGTTGCCATTTATGTCTACTGGTTTGTTGTTTGTTTGGTTATTTTTTAAATTAATAAAGTACTTTCTTCAATTAAAAAAAAAGCATTATAGACCATGGGTACATTTTACCTTGCAGAATACAATGAGACCCATTATATTATATTTTAAAACAATGTTGGAAAGTAAATATTATATTCTACCCCTTCAACCCATCGAAATTTCCACCCTCAAGCCCCTACCTTTCCATGAGAATTATTTTTAGATTGGATATATTTTCCATCATAATCAATGCATTCTTTTACTATTTTTCAAGATTCACCAAAATTTTCTACAAAATTTTAGTGATGTAAAAAAAGTTGCCAATAATTTTTTTCTTTTTTTTGTAAAAAGGGAAAGATTCGCGAATAGAAATTAATATTTTTTCCAAAAAAAGAAAATATTTTCTAAGATTTTATATCTTTTTTTAAGGGGGGTTTCTTAAAGTTATCACTGCTATGAAGACTAGTTATGTTTTATGGATGCTAGATGACTTGGTATAATGCACTACATGGATAAAATGTTTAAATCATATATGGTTCTGACAAGAGTATTTTGATTATTTTTGTTTTCATCTAATTAAAGTTCAACCTAATTGATGAATAAGATATACTTGTATATATATAAGATTCCTTGGAGGAAGAAAGTGTGTGAAGTGGGTGGAAGTGTGAGTGTGTAAGAAAGGTGAAAGAGGATCAGAGCCGATTTATTGAGTGACTACTATGTGAGGTAGTACTTTATATTCTGAGCTTCATTGGAACTAAACCTTGCACATTGAAGGTTTATTCTATTAGTTCAAATCTTTTGGTAGTGAGCCACAATCTTTGTATATTGGTGGGTAGCCATATTTTGTATTCAGGTAGTGATCCTTTTTCAAGCACAGTGAGTCCTAGCAGCGAGCCTTGTAATATCTTGTATCTAGATATAATATATTGTGAGTTAACCCTCACCATGTTTTTTCCCTTTTTCGGTTTTCCATGTAAAAATCTTGGTGTTCATGTGTATTGGTTGCATTGATTTGTTTCTATGTTCTCTTGTTGATTCAGTCAAAACTATTATAATGGTTAGATGAATTTCATTTGAATGGACTTATGGAATACTAATTTAGCCCCCCTCTTAATATACCAGATGTTCAACAAAGACAAAGAGAAGATAAAGGAAAATATTTTGGGTCAACATGGAAGAGACATGAATGTCTTGATGCCTTGTGTCATCCCCAAAAGGAAAACACAAGACAAAGAAAAGATAAAAGAAAAGCTTTATGACATAGAGAAGATTGTAGGTACAAATGGAGGAATGTCATGACGCGAGAGAGAGACATCAAACAAAATTGTATGGGGACTCACATTACGCACATGCAATCACACAAAAGAAACATGAAAAATAAAATAATGAAAAAGAATAGTAAGGAACATGTGAGTAAACTTATTACCAAGTCATCTGCAGGCATCCCAAACATGTTCATCATATGCATAGGGTAGGAAACTATCCAAAGGGACAATGACAAATGCATTACTAGGACAAGTCTATCTAATTATTTCCTCCATTGGGTGCAAGATAGGAATGAGCTGTGATATGTGATGAGAAAGAGCTTCTTGCATCTTAAAATGATTTGAAATGAATGTAAAGCATGTAATAGTGAGAATGTTATGATCCTACAACCATTACATGGCAAGGAGCGAAAGGGGTCTCACTTTAAGGGACTATTTCTATGATATTAAAAGTTTTAAATATTTGTTTTAAAGCACATAACTCGTTAGTGCTATGTCCAAAGACTCTATGATATCTACAATGAGATGTGTTTTTTTTCTTAGGATTTGGAAATCAAATTTTTGGCATGGCTAGTAATGTAATAAGTCCTTGACTTAGAAGTATGTGTAAAGTTCTTTCAATTGCAAATGGAGGACAAGGGAATTGTAGTTTCTTTATTTTTTAATGCCTTCTTTTCTTGCTAGATTCACAAATTTCTCTAGTTGGGATTAGGGTACGAGGACCTAAAATCTCCTTGTCATGTTCATCATCGTTTCAAGGCATCAGTTGCTCTTTCGGAAGAAGGAAACCAATATTTTTGGAGGAGGATCTTGATATCCTAACCCTTTAGTACATCCTCAATTGGAATTTTCTCTAAGAGTTGATGAATTTCGTGTTCACTTGTTGTATCACATCCTTGTTTACTCAAGATCGTGAATCCTTTTCCAAATGTCTATTCTAAATTGATGGGAGTGTTGGTTACTTTGTTGATGTAGCATGGTTGAATATTTTCTTGATTAGAGGAACTAGGTTTACCTATTATAGGGAACATAGGCGTAGTTTGTGTCTCAGTTTTAGGATGTAAATAACCAAACATCTAAAGTGGTGGGATGATAGGGGGTGTTTGTTGTTTCATAGAAGGATAAAAGGATGTATTAGTCTCAAGGTTGTTAAGGAAATTGTTTAGGAATTTGTTCATGCTATCATCATCTTCTCCAATTATGTCAACATTATGAGGAGGACTTGCATTAGGAGTTGAGTGAGCATGTGTAAGTTCAATTTCATTAGGGTCATTTCCAAAAGCACAACTTGACACATCCACTAAGGAATTTAAGGACATCCAAAGCTTACCAAAGCACATATCCATGATGAGATTCAATACAATAAAAAAAGGAAATACATGACATGAATCCAATGAAGCTAGATGCAATGAAATGGGGAAAATAGAAACTCTACAAACCAAAATAGATAACTAACAACATCAAACAGAAACAAAAAAACATAGAATTTTATACTGGAAAATGTAGTCTAAAATTTGAAACGGAACTAAATTGACCAGAGGGGAAAATGAGTCCCAATTAGGGTTTTTCAAGGGTATGAATGTTGAATAACAATCACCAAATAATACCCAAAAATAAGAAAAAATTACCTATACTGGGACTAAATTGCCCAGAGGGGCATATGAGTCCCCAGTTTAGGTATTTTGCACCATTTTCAGTAAATTCTGTGTAAATTTTATGTTTTCTAGTTTTTATGATGTCTAGATGAAGTGAAAATGTATATTTTAAGTCAATTTCAATGATGCAAGATTAAAAAATGCAACCTATATGCACTTTCACTAATGCACTATTTAGAAACCCTAGATGCCAATTAACTAATGCAAAAACCTAATGTAATGTTAATGGAAGCTATATCTAGGATTATGATGCACTCAAAATCAAAATTAGGATGTTCTAAATGTAGGTTCACCAAAATGAAACAACAAAAATAAGGTGCTCCACCTTTTAGGAGATGGAACACTAGGGTATGGCCTATTTCACTAGTTTCACTCAAAGCAACCCTAGAGATTTCAATCCAAGGATAGAATGATAGAAATATATTTGAAATAGGGTGTCCTAGGGTTTGATTAATGACTAAAGAGGGGTTCACCACCAAGGTAGGGCTTGGAAAGACTAGTAACATGTAAGATCTAATGACAAAACTGAATGATATGAAAAACTTCAACAAAATGACCTAGAAATGAATGCAAAAGAGAATAGAAAACTGGAGAAGAAAAAGGGGGGCACCTAGAAACTTGTAGTAGCTTGAATGAAGACTTGAAATGCTGAAAAAGCTGAATTTAATGCACAATGGGACTGATACGCCAGTCTGGGTGATTTAGTCCTACATTAGGGTTTCTATGTAGGAACACAAATCTAGTAGAGATGAGTTTGGAACACTTGAAATCCAAAAAAATCACTAGATTGGGACTCATATGCCAGAAGTGGCATATTAGTCTTGGTTGGATTTTTTGGAGGATAAAGGTCTAAATCTTCTCTTCAATCTCTGCTTTATCTTCTCAACCTAATTTTCGGATCTGAAATGTCAAATTCTACTCTATAGATTCCTTTTAGTGATCTCGTAAGCAAGGTGACAACTTGGATAACTTCACAACTTTGGAAAATTCTTTCCAATCTTTCTCTTCAAGGTGTCTTCAACCTAGGTCTATAAATCACACACTAGAGAGAGGGAAAAAAGTTATTTTGTTAGTAGAAAGTGTTTTATCTTGGTCAAACCCTGTTTTGGTAATCAAACCTTATAATGAAATCAAAAGTAAAGGAGGAATGATGAATGAACAAAATTTAATGTTGCAACTCACCAAACCCTAGGAATAAAGTGCTACAAACATGTATGAAATGGATCCAATGGATGTAGATCTTGACTCTTTCTTGAATGTGGTAGATCTTGAATTGAATACATGCTTGAATCATGAAACCCTACATCTAAAGAGATGTTCTTAGATACCCTCCACAAGGTTATCTCTTTTGTGTTGTTTTGAGCTTTGGATATAGAATGGTCTCCTTACATTACTAACTTGAAAGGAATATTGGGTACAAAACTTGTTATTGACAGGTTTCCTTTTTGTGGGGTCATTATATTTTCCTTCCTAAACACAATTACCTACCATTCCACTACTGTGATTTCAGTTGAATTAATTGTTGTAATTCCCCCTATCTGAACACTTGTCACCTCTCATTAACTTATCTTAGGGGTATTTCTAGGAAGAACAATAATACTAAGTTTCAAGCTTCTTGTTGAACTACAAAGTGTCCTTGAGAGTTTTCTCTATTGCCATGGTACCAAAAGGACATCTCCTCATATGGAGATGGGAGGATTCTTTCCATTTTGTGCCTCATCCTCATTTTTTAAATTAATTCAGATATATCAAAGCTCTAAGCCTTTGTAAAATAACCAAGAATTCAAATATGGAAAACACTCATGTCATTAATATGACATTGAAATTATATGATAGTACCTTTAATTCTTAGAGAGACAACATAGGTGCATGATTGAACCACAAGATCACATAGAAGACAAGATTGAGAAGATGGATAAATTTGAGGGTATTGCAAGTTTGTGGTAAATTAGAAGAGATTCTTTAAGTCACAGGGAAATTTATTCTTCAAAGTCCAAGCTATTTTGACAGCCAAAGATATAAGACACTAGTTAAAGATCACAGTGTAAATTCTTATGTCATGGATATGACAAGTGATCTTGAGAAATTAAATAACAATGAGTGGATGGTTTTGAGAAAAGTGAGAGAATCCTACAAAGTGACTATTGTAAGGGAAAAAGAAAGGTCATTTCAATTGGATATAAAAATATAATGATAGTTATGTCTTCAAGGAGATAAAAGGAATTGTCATATACTCAAGCAATAAGAAATTGTGATAGAATCTTTTTTACCACCATACACTCACCAATATGCATGAAACATCTATAATATTTGTACAAGGATATGAAGTCTCTAAAAAATGAAGATCAAGACCTTAGACATGAAAACCCATACAACATAAGGGTATGTGCAGGATCATCATGGAAAAAACAGGCCCTTAAGTGGCAAAAAATTCAGAAAAATCAGAGTTAGACAACTTGACATAAAAATTTGAATAAGTTATCTATATTATTTCAAAAATATGTAAGAATAGAATCTGTAGAAAATTTAATGTAGTTTCTAAACTACCAGATTTGTTTAAAAAAAGAAAAAATCTATTTGGTGAAAA
>VDFB02287712.1:0-84775 GCA_007258455.2 Sequoia sempervirens | reverse complement strand
GTTAAGGTGTGATGTGTTCATCTTTCATTCCTCTCCACTGCAAGAGTGCTCAGTACAAACCTAATTTGAATTTGCATGGTAGAGGTGCATAAACGACCTTGTAAATTGTTTTCATGGTTGTGATGTGTATATATGTGTGTTGAGTTGATGGAGGATGCATGAATGAAGTGTGTGTGATGATAAAACAAAAGAAATAGGGTTCTCTACCTTTTAGGAGATGGAACACTAGGGTATGACTTATTTCACTTAGTTTCACTCAAGGAAACCCTAGAGATCTCAATCCAAGGATAGAATGATAGAAAGAGATCTATAATAGGCTATCCTAGGTTTTATTAATGACTAAAGAGGGGTTCACCACCAAGATAGGGCTTGGAAAGACTAGTAACATGTAAGATCTAATGAAAAAAACCTAATGATATGAAAAACTTCAATAAAATGACCTAGAAATGAATGAAAAATAGAATAAAAAATTGGAGAAGAAAAAGGGGGAACCTAAAAACATGTAGTAGCTTGAATGAAGACTTGAAATGCTGAAAAAGATAAATTTAATGCACACTGGAACTCATACACTAGGATGGGCGATTTAGTCCCAGATTAGGGTTTCTGGGCAGGAACATAAATCTAGCAGAGATGAGTCTAGAACACCTAAAATTTGGAAAAATCACTAGAATGGGACTCATATGCCAGAAGTAGCATATTAGTCTTGCTTGGATTTTTTGGAGGATCAAGGTCTAAATATTCTCTTCAATCTCTACTATGTCTTCTCAACCTAATTTATGGATTTGAAATATCCAATTCTTCTTTGTAGATGCCTTTTAATGATTTCCTAAACAAGGTGAAAACTTGGATAACTTCACAACTTTGACAAATTCTTTCCAATCTTGCTCTTCAAGGTGTCTTCAACCTAGGTCTACAAATCACACACTATAGAGGAAAAAATGTTGTTTTGTTAGTAGAAAGGGGTTTGCCTTGGTCAAACCCCATTTTGGTAATCAAACCTTGTAATGAAATCAAATGTAAAGGGGGAATGATGAATGAACAAAATGTAATGTTGCAACTCACCAAACCCTAGGAATAATGTGCTACAAACATGTATGAAATGGATCCAATGGATGTAGATCTTGAATTGAATATGTGCTTGAATCATGGAACCCTACATCACAAATGTTAGCTCAAAAACAAACATGATGCATGATGACTTTAACATGATGTTGAATACTTGAATAATGCTAAAAAATGCTTGATAATCATCTCTTGAATGCTCTTGTAAACTCCAATTTTTTATAATCCATGAATACTCAAGTTGCTAGGTGAAAAATGAGTGAAATAAACTTGTATTTATACTTGTTTATGCCCAATTTCTTGAAATTACAACACTACAAGATGACATCAGATCTTGGAGAATAAAATTCTACCAAGAAGTTGAATTTAATTTATGTTTAAGCCAAATTGTCCACTCATACACCAAAAGTGGTGTATGAGTCCCATTAGGCTAGGCTTTGAGACACATTTTTCAAGAAATGCCTAGATTCATGCGAAATCCAAATCAAGGCCTTGAAACCTAGGTGGGACCCATACTCCCAAGGTGACGTATGAGTCCCAAATCACTAAATTTGAGCCATACTTGATCTATAAATAGATGAATTATGATTGGATGTTGGTTTATGTTAGGATTATCCTTAGAAAGATGCATTAATTAAGGATTGTGGATGCAAAATAGGACCAAATAAGGCATAAAGAAGCCCAATTTATTAATGAAACCCTAGATTAATGTGAAAGTGTTAGGATACACTTTACAACACCCTAAATAAGGTACAACTAATTTTGTTTAGTTTACAAGGGCCCAATACCTAATGTGAATGTGTTAAACACATTACAACACTAAATCAAGACCACATTAAGCTCAGTTTAACAAGGAGGGCCCAAACAAGAGGGAAAATGTATAGGGATACTTTTTTTGTTGCCACATTTAGCCCCCACTTTAGTGAGAGGAGGAACTTGCTTCAAGCTCACACTACAGTAGATAAATTCATATCAAGAGGGGTCAAAGTGCACCAATATCAGTAAGATAGGATTACAATGATCAAGAGGGGTGATCAAGCCCCTAGGATCAAAATCCTATGGCAAAAAAACATAGGCACAAAATAAGACACATAAAAAATAATGTAAGGAGAAACAAGGTACAAGCATACATTGTCAAAGACAAAGAAAATAAAAACAAAACAAAAGAGGTGGAACAAGCTTTGAACTTTTGTCCCGCATGTTGTGGATTAGATCTAAGCTATTTGTCTGAGAAAGAAATGCAAGCTCACTCTGAGGGAATAAAACTTTAGGTTGTCTATTGGGTGAGTATCCAAAAGGTGAGACACATACACATGTGGTTGACATGCGCTCACACACAATTAAGTGGCTATGGGAGACTCACACCTAAGTTTAGCTCCTATATGTGCAACCATACCAAAGCTATACCTCTTGATAAATTTGATAAGGAACCACACAATTATGAACTACGAGCTTCATGAGGCAAGAAAAGCTTCATATTCTTGAAACTCATGAACAAACAAGATGGCACCAAAGGCAAGTAAAGTGTGTTGTGCAAGGTGGCCATATAACCAAAATTGTAATGTAAGGTGAATTCAAAGAAGTTTTTCTTAGTTCATGTAAGGTCTTAACTTAGGGAACATTGTTCCTAATGTCTCCAAGAGAGGACCAATCAAAGAATAAAAGATTCACAACTTAGGGGATGCAATGTGTCACATCAAGCCACTAAGAGGAATATAATTATACTAAGAGAGATCATGCTCTTGAAGGACATCACACCTAATGTCACCACAAAGTGAAAGACACATTGCATGAAGTAAGAAGACTACACAATGAAACATAAGATGTAAAAGAATAATGCCAATGTATGCCCCCACTTTAAAGAAGTTGCTAAACACCCTACTGTGAGAAATTACTTTAAAGTAGAAAATCATAAATGCTAACAATAAAGAGGAAATGAGAGCCTACTTGGAAAGACCTATGCCAAGTCATATGTTTCCAAATAAAGCTACATCATGAAAATGAGTTGCCTCCAAATTGAAATCCAAAAATCACATAAGAGATCCATGGATTTGGGGTTAGTATGTTCTTTCTACAATGTTTTTAGAGAGCTCATAACTGCCATCATTCCCCAAATACTCATGGAATAGGAAGAATGACACCAAGAGAATGAAAACACAGAAAAACCTTTTAGGTCAACATTGAAGAGACTTGAGTGTCTTGACGTCGTGCATCATCCCCAAAAGGAAAAACACAAGACAAATGAAAAGATAAAGGAAAAGATTTTTGGTCAACATGGAAGAGACATGAATTTGTTGACACCTTGTGTCATCCCCAGAAGGAAAACACAAGACAAGAAAGAGATTAAGGAAAAGCTTTTGGGTCAACATGGAAGAGACATGAATTTATTGATGCCTTGCACCATCCCCAAAAGGAAAAGTTTTTGGGTCAACATAGAAGAGAGATGAATGTCTTGATGCCTTGCATCACCCCCAAAAGGAAAAAACAAGAAAAATAAAAGATAAAGGAAAAGATTTTGGGTCAACATGGAACAAACATGAATGTCTTGATGCCTTGCATCATCCCCAAAAGGAAAAAAAAAGACTGTTGGAAATATGGAACCTTGCAACATGAGCATGAAGTGTGGATGGTTTGTGTTGGTTTTTTCTATGTTGTCATTGATGTTAACTATATGGGAAGTTTACTTGGTTTACCAGAAGTTTTTCTCTATCATTAATGTTCTTTTGTTATGAGCCAGTGCATTGGTATTTGAGTCTGGAATTCATCGTAAGAATAGATATGACTCTAATCTCTTAACCATGTTATCATGTCTCATTCAGACAACTATATCTTGGATCTTGAGAAGTTTTGGGTTGTGAATACAAAATTTTCTTTGACATAGTTCAACTCTATATTTTACTGTTGTTCCTTGCTTGGCATATTAGTGTGGGAGACTCCACATTTTATTAAGGAGAACATTCTTATGCTGTGGTTTTAATGGTAGTCTCTATGATCATAGTATGATGAGAACTTGAGGTGATATCAGATTCAGAAGGTGTTTTCTTTGAGGATTATTTGTTCGTTTAGAGATTTTGTGAATCAAGCTCTAGTCTTGGTCGACCTAACGTATATGATTAACTATGAAGACTAGTTATACTTTATGGATGTTAGCCGACTTGGTATAATGCACTACATGGATAAAATGTTTAAATCATATATTGTGCCAATAAGAGTATTTTTATTATTTTTATTTTCATCTAATTAGGCTGACCTAATTGATGAATAAGATATACTTGTATATATAAGATTACTTGGAGGAAGAAAGTGTGTGAAGTTGGTGGAAGTGTGAGTGTGGAAGAAAGGTGAAAGAGGATCCAAGCCTAAATTTTTTATCAGTTGAGGATCAAAGTAGATTTGTTGAGCTACTGTTGTGTGAGGAAATACTTTATATTATGAGATTCATTGGAACTAAACCCTACAAATTGAAGTTGTATTCTATCAGTTCAAATATTTTGGCAGTGAGACACAATCTTTGTATCTTAGTGGTTAGCCATGATTTGTATTCAGGTAGTGAGCCCTTTTCAAGGACACTAAGTCTTGGCAGTGAGCCCTATAATATCTTGTATCCAGATATAATATATTGTGAGTTTACCCTCACTATGGTTTTTCCCTTTTTGGGTTTTCCATGTAAAAATCTTGGTATTCATGTGTGTGTAGTTGCATTGATTTTTTTTTATGTTCTCTCTTGTTGATTCAGTCAGAACTATGATAATGGTTAGATGGATTTTATTTGAATGGTTTTATGGAATACTGATTCACCCCCCCTCTTAGTATTCTGGATGTTCAATAATTGATATCAAAGCTTGGTTCCTCAGAAGAATCCTAGCAACTTGAGGAAGATCCCATAATTTGTGTATAATTTTTTCTCCTTGGGAAGTGATCTCTACTAGATGTTTAGAAGAAATAGAAGATCTAAAGAACAATTGATGAAAGTAAATGAGTATATTGAAAAAATGCAAAGTAAATGTGTTGAAGCATGTGATCTATTGGTTAAGGAAGATGAATTTGTCTCCTACCTGTTGCAGCAATTGGATGAAAAGAAAAGAACTAAAGAATGTTAGGAAATTAGAATTCAAAGGAATATAGGTGAATGCACAAAGCTTGAGCAAGAAGCAGAAATCTTAAGATCTGATTTGGAAAAGGAAATAAGTTTTGAAGAAAAATTTAAGGTAAGCTCTGCAATGCTTGATGAGTTGAATACCTCTCAGAGATCAGAAATGGATAAAACTGGTTTAGGGTTTGAAGAAGGTTAGAGTTCTAAAGAGAAGCAATCTACTGAAAAGAAGACTTAGTACAAAGATGGAAAAATCAAGAATCTAAGAAGCAATTCTAGAAGAATTCCCATCAAACAACTTGATGCTAAAAGGTATTTATCTTTTAATGATGTTTGTCATTCCTGCAAGAAATTTGGTCATAAGGAAAAGGACTAAAAAAGTAAAATGAATGATAATCTATCATTCTCCAAAAAAAAATTTAAGTGCAAGAAGGTTGGACATAAAGCTAGTCTGTGTGAGAATAGATTGAATAAAAGAAAGAATGGAAGGAAGAATATTGTTTGTTGTAAGTGCAACAAAACAGAACAACCTGTTAATAACTATAGAAGAAGAAAAAATAATTATCTAGCAAAGAAGCATGAAAAAATCATCGATCTAGAAGAAGCAAGAAAAGAGATGAAGAAGATTTGGAGAAAGGAAGGAGAATTCAAGCAAGTTGAATCAAAATCATCAGTCTTATCTATGCCAACCTCTGGTGTAGATACACTTGTCAATATTTGAGTCTAGCAATAACTAAGGGGGAGAAATTATCAGAAAATTTAATAAAACCCCTCATCGATACTTATGTCACATCATGACATAAGTATATTTAATGTGGTAATGGATTGAATTAATTTCTTAGTCACATGTGTGAAGAATGAAGTTTGTAGAATTTGAAAGAATGGAGGTGTACACAATTTTTTAGGCAATCTACTTGCAACTTGAAGAATTTATTGCAGAAGCATTTGGAATGAAAGAAATAAATTCAAACATTTCAAGAGGCATATGTATTTTCGAAGAAGCATGCGAAGGAAGTTTAAAGAGAAATTCATAGTTTTAGGGTTTGAAGGAGAGATCAAGTGGATTCAAAGTGTGCTCTGGAAGCTGGATATCTATCCTTTTTGGTTGGAATTTACAAAGGTATCCCTGTTTGCACAATCTTCCATTTTTATTGCTATGGATAATTCAAAGGTTGTGAATAATGCAGATAGAGTGCAAGTTAATTTGAGGAAATATTTGAAGAATCTGTCAAAAGAGTCTCTTGGGTATGTGCAGGATCATGATGGGCTAAAAAGTGGTGATATGATGGGTATGTGTAGGATATGTGGCTGATGACTTTTTTTTACCCAAAATTGATGAAACAAAAAGGGATTTTAAAGGAGATTCTCAACTTTCCACCAATATAAATTATTCTTTACTTTGAATTTAATAAATAATTATTATTTATTTTCTATTTGAATTACGACTAAAGTCTTGATTGATAGGATAATTGTAAAATATCTATAGCTTTCAAACAGTATCACATTTTTTGAATTTAAAACATCTGTCACATTCTATGCTTCGCATTCTATAGGATTAAAAAAAAATGAATTTCATGAAGTTTTGACCAAGTTAAGGTGGTTAGACATACAAGTTTTTATAATTTTTAAAAGTTGTAATAAAAAGTTCATAATTAATTATTTACTTGGAAAAAAATTACAAAAAAATATGCATCACATTGGGATATGAGTCCTCTAATTATATCTAAAATATTATAAAAATATATATCATTTAATTTTGGTTAGGGTGGTTAGATAAACAAGGTCTACTTCTTATTTTTCCCTGAAATTTAAGTACTACTGCATTGAAATTTCAAATTTTCACCAAATAGATTTTTTTTTTCTAAATAAACCTAGTAGTTTAGAAACTACGTTCAATTTTCTACAGATTCTATTGTTACATATTTTTTTAAATAATATAGATAAGTTATTTAAGTTTTTACGTCAAGTTGCCTAACTCTAATTTTTCTGAATTTTTTGCCACTTAAGGGCCTATTTTTTCCATGATGATCCTGCACATACCTTGTTGGTGCATTGTCATACATCCCCCCTAGAGTGTTGCCCACATAAGATATCTATGCATTTGTTTATAGTAAGATAGAATTATTTGGAAGAATGAATTGCAAGAGAACCATGAAGACTACAAAGTGTTAGTTGAGAAGAAGTTGGATGTGTGCTAGAAAGCCCCTATGTTCAAGTTTGACATAAACCATATTCGAATATTTTTTAGTAGAATTCATAATAAATATTTTTGGATTGATGAAGTACATTTGATTTCTAGAGAAGCAATCAAAGATGTAACTAGTTTGTGTTCCTTTGGACTAGTTCCCAAATTGAAGGCTATGATTAAGCAAGGGATAATTGAGGTAACCAGTGTGACTCTTGAATGGAAAGAGATTAATTTGAGATCAATTGTGGATCCAGTTATTAGGTATTATGTAATGGTCGTCGGTCACAAAGTTTGTCTCCCTAGCAATGACCTCACAGTATCTAGTACTATTGTACATACTGTTGTTGATATGGTTAAAGGAGGTATGAATTATAACATATGTGAATTACTTCGAGTACATATTTTGAAGAATTTAAAGGAAATCAAGAGAGTAAAAAGAATGCATTATGGTATGGAAATTTGGTTGTCTGCTTACACTTTTACTTTTTGAAAGAATTACTAGTAATAGGAAGAATAGAATGGTCAAATACAGAGCCTATTGCCCATCAAATCGAGAACTTAATGATAAATCTTGGTAATTCATATGCACAAGGGATTGTTCTTATTGCATTCTTTGGAACATTTCAGATGAGGATGAATAGAAGGTCAAGGATTTCAGTAAGTGTTAGTAAAAGGTACGTCGAAAATATCAATTTCTTTATGTTTATAGATTTCTATAACATGGAAGCAGTTGAATCAAGGTTGGTGTGGATATCTGAGTTGGATTATGAAGTGTTAGAGGCTGAAATTGATTATTATGCAAAAATTATTGTGGAAAGCCCTAAAATCCCTAATGTAAAAGGCACCTCCAGTAGTGCAACTAGAACAGGGAACAAAAGAAAGAGTGTTGTGAAACAAGAAGTTGAAGAAAGACGTGAGTTAGAGAGAGTTCAAAATGAGAATGAAAGAATAAACATTCAAGGAGATTTGGAGGAATTACATAAGGTTATTCCCAGTGCTAATTTTGATTCATCTATTTCTGTTGTGGAGAATCTTAGAAACATGATTAATTCTTTGAAGGTCTACATCTCTGAACTGGAAGTGCATGTTGGAATGAAAATCTTGATGATTTCAAGGAAAAATGTGCAAATGTACATAGTTGAGTGATGAAGGAATTCAAGAGTGTACAAGTTTGTGAGGAAGAGGCACATGAACTACTTTCTTTTTGCCTAAATTGGTCTAGCAGTACATTGGACATAAGAGATAAGATAAGGAAGAGTGAATCCTGGATGGCCACTTAGGAAGACACATATAGATTGGCAGAAGATAGAGATAATCAGAGGTGGTCCTACATTGTGCAGCTTTAAGATATATTTTTTTCCCTGTAGGACCAAAGAAAAAAAGTTATTAAGAAGTGTGTGGCACTCAGAGACATGGTTAAACTCATACACATTCCTATTTCTAGTGTTCTTGACATTATTGGTGAATTATAAAAAAATAATCTTAGTCCCAATACTTTAGTAGATGGTATAGAGTCCTTAACTAATATTGAACAATTTCACAAGACTCTTGTAAGTGCAAAAGGATCATGGGAGGAAGGAAAAATCTCATGGAAGGTCATCCTATAGAGTCTCAAAGGTTCTTCTTCTTCAGGTTGATTCAATTTTGTGTTCATATATTTTTGGTTATATTTTGATGCATATATACATGCATACTAGACCCCATCCTTTGCCATTGATGTCAAAGGGAGAGAGATATAGGTTGGTAGAGGATTTTTTTTTTTGAAGAATAGTTTTGATAGGGGGAGTATTCAGTTTCCGTATATTGAAAATGTTTTTGACTTGAATGTTTCCATCAATGCTAAAGAGGGAGATTGTTGGAAATATGGAGCCTTGCAATATGAGCATGAAGTGTGGATGGTTTGTGTTGGTTGTTCCTATGTTGTCATTGATGTCAACATGGTGACAAGTTCTATATGGGAAGTTTACTTGGTTTACCAGAAGTTGTTCTCTATCGGTAATGTTCTTTTGTGATTTGAGCCAGTGCATTGGTATTTGAGTCCAGAATTCACTGCAAGAATAGATATGACTCTAATGTCTTAACCATGTTATCATGTCTCATTCAGACAACTATATCCTAAATCTTGAGAAGTTTTGGGTTGTGAGTAGAAATTTATCTTTGATAGAGTTCAACTTTGTATTTTACTGTTGTTCCTTGCTTGGCATATCAGTGTGGGAGACTCCACATTTTCTTAAGGAGAACATTCTTATGCTATGGTTTTAATGGTAGTCTCTATGATGATAGTATGATGAGAAATTGATGTGATCTCAAATCCAAAAGGTCTTTTTTTTAAGGATTGTTTGTTGGTTTGGAGATTATGTGAATTAAGCCCTAGTCTTGGTTGACCTAACATATGTGATTCACTATGAAGTAGTGATTTTTTTAGCGACTAATATTCGCCAATTGGCTAAAAATTGGCTAATATTTTGAGCTACAATATGACTTGAATTGCCACATTTTTACAACATTTTATTATAGTCCTCTTTAAATCGCCAAATAATTAATTTTATTAAAATATTTAAGACAAAAATTCACCACAATATTGGATACATGATTAGATCAGATTCACCTAAATTCTATAAATTATAGTAGAACTCTATGTTAATCCGCCAATAGTATATCATAATTATTAGTTGCTTTAGGACCATATTTCTAATCTTTAGTTTCCACCACTGATTTATAATAGAATATAATGGCCCTTGTTGTATTCCATGAGGTAAAATGTACCCATGATCTATAGTGCTCATGGACCCCACAAATTTTGGGTCTCATGAGCATTATAGATTGTGCGTAATTTTACCTTACATACTAGAATGAGGGTTGTTAGACCAATGATATAAAAAAAATTTGAGCCCCATGAGAATTATAGGGCCATCAGTGTTGGATAGCCCAATGGAAAATGCAAAACTTAAAGATCTTCAGAGTAGGAATGCTCATATTTTATAGCAGTTGGGAGCCACAAAGTGCAATGGAGCAAACATGATGGATGTAGATTATGGGCTGGAAATAGATTCTGCTATTGGTATTCATGGAAGTAGATTCATCTATTTCTCTTCTTCATGGTATTTGAGAGTTTTTCTCCATCATCAGGTGAAAAAATATGATCTTATATTTTCATCAAGGGGTCAGTCCTCAAAGTCATAGACACCAGTTGATGCCATAATGAAGCAAGACCACCTATTGAAAAAATCAAAGTGCTATAAGCTGCATACAATTTTTGCTCTAATGTTGGCTGATTAAAACTCAAAAGGCTGAAGGAAACTCAAACCTCATGCTGGTTTGTTCCAACCATGGTTTGGCTGCAACCTAACTTGACTCTTGTTCTATTTTGTTGCCAGTTATGTCTACTGGTTTGTTGTTTGTTTGGTTATTTTTTAAATTAATAAAGTGCTTTCTTCAATTAAAAAAAAAGCATTATAGATCATGGGTACATTTTACCTTGCAGAATACAATGAGACCCATTACATTATATTTTAAAACAATGTTGGAAAGTAAATATTATATTCTACCCCTTCAACCCATCGAAATTTCCACCCTCAAGCCCCTACCTTTCCATGAGAATTATTTTTAGATTGGATATATTTTCCATCATAATCAATGCATTCTTTTACTATTTTTCAAGATTCACCAAAATTTTCTACAAAATTTTAGTGATGTAAAAAAAGTTGCTAATAATTTTTTTCTTTTTTTTTGAAAAAAGGGAAAGATTCGCCAATAGAAATTAATATTTTTTCCAAAAAAAGGAAAGATTTTCTAAGATTTTATATCTTTTTTTAAGGGGGGTTTCTTAAAGTTATCACTTCTATGAAGACTAGTTATGTTTTATGGATGCTAGATGACTTGGTATAATGCACTACATGGATAAAATGTTTAAATCATATATGGTTCTTACAAGAGTATTTTGATTATTTTTGTTTTCATCTAATTAAAGGTCGACCTAATTGATGAATAAGATATACTTGTATATATATAAGATTCCTTGGAGGAAGAAAGTGTGTGAAGTGGGTGGAAGTGTGAGTGTGGAAGAAAGGTGAAAGAGGATCAGAGCCGATTTATTGAGCGACTACTATGTGAGGTAGTACTTTATATTCTGAGCTTCATTGGAACTGAACCTTGCACATTGAAGGTTTATTCTATTAGTTCAACTCTTTTGGTAGTGAGCCACAATCTTTGTATATTGGTGGTTAGCCATATTTTGTATTCAGGTAGTGATCCTTTTTCAAGGATAGTGAGTCCTGGCAGCGAGCCTTGTAATATCTTGTATCTAGATATAATATATTGTGAGTTAACCCTCACCATGTTTTTTCCCTTTTTGGGTTTTCCATGTAAAAATCTTGGTGTTCATGTGTATGTGGTTGCATTGATTTGTTTCTATGTTCTCTTGTTGATTCTGTCAAAACTATTATAATGGTTAGATGAATTTCATTTGAATGGACTTATGGAATACTAATTCAACCCCCCTCTCAATATACCAGATGTTCAACAAAGACAAAGAGAAGATAAAGGAAAATATTTTGGGTCAACATGGAAGAGACATGAATGTCTTGATGCCTTGTGTCATCCCCAAAAGGAAAACACAAGACAAAGAAAAGATAAAAGAAAAGCTTTATGACATAGAGAAGATTGTAGGTACAAATAGAGGAATGTCATGAAGCGAGAGAGAGACATCAAACAAAATTGTATGGGGACTCACATTACGCACATGCAATCACACAAAAGAAACATGAAAAATAAAATAATGAAAAAGAATAGTAAGGAACATGTGAGTAAACTTATTACCAAGTCATCTGCAGGCATCCCAAACATGTTCATCATATGCATAGGGTAGGAAACTATCCAAAGGGACAATGACAAATGCATTACTAGGACAAGTCTATCTAATTATTTCCTCCATTGGGTGCAAGATAGGAATGAGCTGTGATATGTGATGAGAAAGAGCTTCTTGCATCTTAAAATGATTTGAAATGAATGTAAAGCATGTAATAGTGAGAATGTTATGATCCTACAACCATTACATGGCAAGGAGCGAAAGGGGTCTCACTTTAAGGGACTATTTCTATGATATTAAAAGTTTTAAATATTTGTTTTAAAGCACATAACTCGTTAGTGCTATGTCCAAAGACTCTATGATATCTACAATGAGATGTGTTTTTTTTCTTAGGATTTGGAAATCAAATTTTTGGCATGGCTAGTAATGTAATAAGTCCTTGACTTAGAAGTATGTGTAAAGTTCTTTCAATTGCAAATGGAGGACAAGGGAATTGTAGTTTCTTTATTTTTTAATGCCTTCTTTTCTTGCTAGATTCACAAATTTCTCTAGTTGGGATTAGGGTACGAGGACCTAAAATCTCCTTGTCATGTTCATCATCGTTTCAAGGCATCAGTTGCTCTTTCGGAAGAAGGAAACCAATATTTTTGGAGGAGGATCTTGATATCCTAACCCTTTAGTACATCCTCAATTGGAATTTTCTCTAAGAGTTGATGAATTTCGTGTTCACTTGTTGTATCACATCCTTGTTTACTCAAGATCGTGAATCCTTTTCCAAATGTCTATTCTAAATTGATGGGAGTGTTGGTTACTTTGTTGATGTAGCATGGTTGAATATTTTCTTGATTAGAGGAACTAGGTTTACCTATTATAGGGAACATAGGCGTAGTTTGTGTCTCAGTTTTAGGATGTAAATAACCAAACATCTAAAGTGGTGGGATGATAGGGGGTGTTTGTTGTTTCATAGAAGGATAAAAGGATGTATTAGTCTCAAGGTTGTTAAGGAAATTGTTTAGGAATTTGTTCATGCTATCATCATCTTCTCCAATTATGTCAACATTATGAGGAGGACTTGCATTAGGAGTTGAGTGAGCATGTGTAAGTTCAATTTCATTAGGGTCATTTCCAAAAGCACAACTTGACACATCCACTAAGGAATTTAAGGACATCCAAAGCTTACCAAAGCACATATCCATGATGAGATTCAATACAATAAAAAAAGGAAATACATGACATGAATCCAATGAAGCTAGATGCAATGAAATGGGGAAAATAGAAACTCTACAAACCAAAATAGATAACTAACAACATCAAACAGAAACAAAAAAACATAGAATTTTATACTGGAAAATGTAGTCTAAAATTTGAAACGGAACTAAATTGACCAGAGGGGAAAATGAGTCCCAATTAGGGTTTTTCAAGGGTATGAATGTTGAATAACAATCACCAAATAATACCCAAAAATAAGAAAAAATTACCTATACTGGGACTAAATTGCCCAGAGGGGCATATGAGTCCCCAGTTTAGGTATTTTGCACCATTTTCAGTAAATTCTGTGTAAATTTTATGTTTTCTAGTTTTTATGATGTCTAGATGAAGTGAAAATGTATATTTTAAGTCAATTTCAATGATGCAAGATTAAAAAATGCAACCTATATGCACTTTCACTAATGCACTATTTAGAAACCCTAGATGCCAATTAACTAATGCAAAAACCTAATGTAATGTTAATGGAAGCTATATCTAGGATTATGATGCACTCAAAATCAAAATTAGGATGTTCTAAATGTAGGTTCACCAAAATGAAACAACAAAAATAAGGTGCTCCACCTTTTAGGAGATGGAACACTAGGGTATGGCCTATTTCACTAGTTTCACTCAAAGCAACCCTAGAGATTTCAATCCAAGGATAGAATGATAGAAATATATTTGAAATAGGGTGTCCTAGGGTTTGATTAATGACTAAAGAGGGGTTCACCACCAAGGTAGGGCTTGGAAAGACTAGTAACATGTAAGATCTAATGACAAAACTGAATGATATGAAAAACTTCAACAAAATGACCTAGAAATGAATGCAAAAGAGAATAGAAAACTGGAGAAGAAAAAGGGGGGCACCTAGAAACTTGTAGTAGCTTGAATGAAGACTTGAAATGCTGAAAAAGCTGAATTTAATGCACAATGGGACTGATACGCCAGTCTGGGTGATTTAGTCCTACATTAGGGTTTCTATGTAGGAACACAAATCTAGTAGAGATGAGTTTGGAACACTTGAAATCCAAAAAAATCACTAGATTGGGACTCATATGCCAGAAGTGGCATATTAGTCTTGGTTGGATTTTTTGGAGGATAAAGGTCTAAATCTTCTCTTCAATCTCTGCTTTATCTTCTCAACCTAATTTTCGGATCTGAAATGTCAAATTCTACTCTATAGATTCCTTTTAGTGATCTCGTAAGCAAGGTGACAACTTGGATAACTTCACAACTTTGGAAAATTCTTTCCAATCTTTCTCTTCAAGGTGTCTTCAACCTAGGTCTATAAATCACACACTAGAGAGAGGGAAAAAAGTTATTTTGTTAGTAGAAAGTGTTTTATCTTGGTCAAACCCTGTTTTGGTAATCAAACCTTATAATGAAATCAAAAGTAAAGGAGGAATGATGAATGAACAAAATTTAATGTTGCAACTCACCAAACCCTAGGAATAAAGTGCTACAAACATGTATGAAATGGATCCAATGGATGTAGATCTTGACTCTTTCTTGAATGTGGTAGATCTTGAATTGAATACATGCTTGAATCATGAAACCCTACATCTAAAGAGATGTTCTTAGATACCCTCCACAAGGTTATCTCTTTTGTGTTGTTTTGAGCTTTGGATATAGAATGGTCTCCTTACATTACTAACTTGAAAGGAATATTGGGTACAAAACTTGTTATTGACAGGTTTCCTTTTTGTGGGGTCATTATATTTTCCTTCCTAAACACAATTACCTACCATTCCACTACTGTGATTTCAGTTGAATTAATTGTTGTAATTCCCCCTATCTGAACACTTGTCACCTCTCATTAACTTATCTTAGGGGTATTTCTAGGAAGAACAATAATACTAAGTTTCAAGCTTCTTGTTGAACTACAAAGTGTCCTTGAGAGTTTTCTCTATTGCCATGGTACCAAAAGGACATCTCCTCATATGGAGATGGGAGGATTCTTTCCATTTTGTGCCTCATCCTCATTTTTTAAATTAATTCAGATATATCAAAGCTCTAAGCCTTTGTAAAATAACCAAGAATTCAAATATGGAAAACACTCATGTCATTAATATGACATTGAAATTATATGATAGTACCTTTAATTCTTAGAGAGACAACATAGGTGCATGATTGAACCACAAGATCACATAGAAGACAAGATTGAGAAGATGGATAAATTTGAGGGTATTGCAAGTTTGTGGTAAATTAGAAGAGATTCTTTAAGTCACAGGGAAATTTATTCTTCAAAGTCCAAGCTATTTTGACAGCCAAAGATATAAGACACTAGTTAAAGATCACAGTGTAAATTCTTATGTCATGGATATGACAAGTGATCTTGAGAAATTAAATAACAATGAGTGGATGGTTTTGAGAAAAGTGAGAGAATCCTACAAAGTGACTATTGTAAGGGAAAAAGAAAGGTCATTTCAATTGGATATAAAAATATAATGATAGTTATGTCTTCAAGGAGATAAAAGGAATTGTCATATACTCAAGCAATAAGAAATTGTGATAGAATCTTTTTTACCACCATACACTCACCAATATGCATGAAACATCTATAATATTTGTACAAGGATATGAAGTCTCTAAAAAATGAAGATCAAGACCTTAGACATGAAAACCCATACAACATAAGGGTATGTGCAGGATCATCATGGAAAAAACAGGCCCTTAAGTGGCAAAAAATTCAGAAAAATCAGAGTTAGACAACTTGACATAAAAATTTGAATAAGTTATCTATATTATTTCAAAAATATGTAAGAATAGAATCTATAGAAAATTTAATGTATTTTCTAAACTACCAGGTTTGTTTAAAAAAAGAAAAAATCTATTTGGTGAAAATTTGAAATTTCAATGCAGTAGTACTTAAATTTTAGGGAAAAATGAGAAGTAGGTGTCTGTCTGACCACCCTAACCACAATAAAATGATAAATTTTTTTTATAAGATTTTAGATATAAGTAGAGGACTCATGTCGATGTGATGCATATTTTTTTGTAATTTTTTTTCAAGTAAATAATTAATTATGAATTTTTTATTACAACTTTTAAAAAATATAAAAATTGCATGTTTGACCACCTTAACTTGGTCAAAAATTCATGAAATTTAATTTTTCTTTTTTTAATCCTATATTATGCGAAGCATAAAATGTGACACATGTTTTGGATTCAAAAAATGTGATACCATTTGAAAGCTATAGATGTTTTTCAATCAGCCTATCAATAAGGACTTTAGTCGTAATTCGAATAGAAAATGAATAATAATTACTTATTAAATCCAAAGTAAAGAATAATTTATATTGGTGGAAAGTTGAGAATATCCTTTAAAAACCCTTTTCGTTTCATCAATTTTGGGTAAAAACAAAGTCATCAGCTACATACCCATCATATTGCCACTTTTTGGCCCATCATGATCCTACACATACCCATAAACATGATAGTAATAGAGTGAAGATAATTCATGTGTAAGTTAGCAATAATAGAGTGTAGAGAAATGGAAGCAACGTCGAGAAGAGATAGTAGATAGATAGAGTAATCTTCACAATGGTAAGATTCATAGTAGATATAGTAATTATCATAGAGAAAGGAAAGAGTAATAAAGATAATGGATATTTGTAATCTTGATAGTAGTGTATGTACTTCTAAAACTGGACAATGAACATCTACTCTTAACAAGTGGATAGATAGAGTGTGTTCTTTTAACAATAGATATAGTGAGTAGTCTTGAAAAATAATAGTCAACAACCAAATAAAAGAGGAAAGTACAATCCATAAAGGGACAATATTAGTAAAATATGGTATATGATTCCTTCACCATTGAAAGATTCAAAAGCGGAGTCATAAGGAATCTAACATACATCCAATTGTGAGAATACATAGTACAATGAGTTAATGATGAGAATAAAAACACATCACAAACTTGCAAGGAAGACCAAAGGTACTGTTACAATAAGTTTACACCTCCAATCATGCCATGGAATATTTTTTTATAATGCTTATCTTTAAATTCATTCTAGAGCTCTCTCAATGGTGAAATAAGTTTGATAATAGATATATTTAATAAAAAATATAAAAAATCCCTTTACATGGATTATTTGAAGTAATTAAATAAATGTAATCATATAAGTACAAATTAACATAGATAATATATTTATGTCTATAATCATAATAAACCATTAGATATTAAATACAATAATTGGGGTACTAGCTCTCTAAAACTAGTGATATATAGAGCCATTGTTTATGTCAAGATAAATGTATTCATCATCTTCTTGAAATTAATTCATTTATTCTAAAGGATGCATTAGAGTTTGTGTAGTTTCCAAGTCTTTTTCATTTAATCTTAAGTAGTACAAGGTTAATATTGAGTGACACAAACTTGATTTAGCACACATGATTAAATTTTACCATGTGAAAAATGATCTAATAGAACATGCTTTAGAAACCATGTTTTCCTTTGCTTTTTCAATAGATGAATATGTCACGGTGGTGTCTAAAATATTGTTGGGGAGATTGGAAACTCAATAAGTGATTATTTTCTCTAAGGTCAGCATTAGGATGAATTAATTGTAATGAAGCATATTGAAGAAAAATTTACTATGTAGATGGCCTAAATGAAAATTTAGTTATTTTTTCTTTTTTAAAAATGTAATGTGTTCTAGATTTTATTTTTATTCTAAAAAATCTCTAGGATATGAGTTAATGATAGATTGAATGTATACAAATATCATGTAGCATAACAATATCTAGTACAAAAAATTATGTTAGGTTGGCTCATAAAATTTAGTAAAAAGGAGTGGGAATGTTGAATTATAGATTTTTAAATTTTGCTTTCATTCTAGAGCACGCTAGAATTAAACCTAATTAATCTCACACTATGTAAATATTAACCTCAAGAATAATGTGGTTATTTTGAAATAAGAAATAAATATGGATAATTAAGTACAATGAGATAGATATATGAAAAATTACATAAAAATAAATATCAATAAAAATAGGATGAAGATAAAGATAACTAAAACCATAGATCAAACCTAACAAAAAAGTATGTCACTTATATATATATTCACCATGATATCTATATTTTCTAATTATACTCTAAAACTAATAGTCCAAAGTCACATAAATTATTCTTAAACTACACTTGTAATTAAATGATTAAAGCTAAAATTTAACTAATAAAAATAAAATTACACTATTAAGTGGACACTTTTAAAACTAAATGGTTGAAAATTAAGAAAAGGATGCAAGACAATTGAAATGATCTCAACCATCTCATTTTCCAAAATATTGAAAATGTAATATATAATTAAAGAAAAAAACTACATTCCTATATAGTCTCAGCTTTAAACTACTAAAAGGTAGGATAAGAATGTAGTTGTTTTTTTCTTTAAAAAATTTTTAACTTAGATTTTTTTGAGATATTTTAATTATAACATATATAAATATAAAATATAATGTATAATTAGCTAATTATATATTGATAAGGGTGAGAGGCCTAACTTGATTAGCTAAAGCATCCTTTTGTAGGCAAGAGGTCATGAGCTCTAGTCTCCCCTCCATCCCCATGGTACCAGAGGGCATGCTAGTGCACTTTAGTTTATAGAGAGACTACCTAATTATTGTAGTCTAAATTGATAAATTTTTAAATACATATATTAATAAAATAATATCAATAATATATATATATATATATATATATATATATATATTACAAATTGATTTTTTTAATAGGTTTTATTTTATTTTTAGCTTTTTAAGTTTAGTGTTACTTGTAATTTTTAATATAAAAGTTAAAATTTGAGATTTTTAACATTTTTTATTTTTAATATTTTATTTGAAGTATGGTTTTAATTTTTAAAATTTAACTTATTTAATAAATTAACTATATTTATGCTTAATTTTATAATAATTTCTTATTTGTTAATATTGAGTTTATATTTCAATAATGTTAACTATGTTTGTAATATATTAATTATATTTTTAGTTACATATTTTATTAATATTTAAATTATAATAAATTTAAAAAATAGGTCTACTTTTTCATTTAATCATTTATTAACTTAATAAACTTTTTATTTATCATTAATTTTTTTAAATTATAATGTTTTTTAATATTTTTTATTTTAATATATTTTGAATTTGCATTTAGTTTATTCTATTCTAACTTTTTATTTAGATTTAAGTTTGAAATTTATCATTATTTTTTTTCTTTTTATGAAATTATAAATAATAATTAAAAATTGTTAGAATTAATTTAATTTATAATTATTTATCTCTTTAAAGGTTTAATTATTGCAGAATAATTCTATTTTGAATTTTTATTTTTATTTATATAGTAAAATAAATTTCAAACTTTAAATCTAAATTAAAATGTATAAAGTTAAAGAGAGTGAGAGAAGGTAACCCTTGATTAGTCATTTTGTGCTAGTAATCCAAGGATGAAACATGTCCCTATAAATTTATGCTTAGGGTAGAATGCAATTTGATTAAGGGTATGAGAATTCTCCTTTAAAATATCTTTAGTGTACCCATTGCACACTTAAGGATGAAAACAGATAGAGTAAGAAATAGAGAAAAGAGATAGAAACAGAGAAGGGAGATGGAGATGGAGATGGAGATAAGATATTGAGAGTAAAAGAGAAAAAAATATAAAGAAAATAAGAGAGAAAGAGAGGGGGAGAAAATGAGACAAAGGAGAAGAGAGGAAAATAGATAAAGAGAGAAAGAGAGTGCTAGAGAGAGAATTAAAGAAAAAAATGGAGGGTTGGAGAGAAGGAGAGGGAGAGACAAAAAGAGAGAAGATATAAGTTCAAAGATAGAGATAGAGAGAGAGGGAGATAAAAAGATGCATAGAGATAAAAGAGAGGTAGAGATATAGAGAAAAAAAGAGTGATAGACAAAGAGATAGAGATCATAAAAGAGATAAAGAAACACATAGAAAGAGAGAGAGGAAAAAAGAGAAGAGGAGGAGCATAGATAGATATAGTCACATAGAGAGAGGGAGTAGAGAGATAGAGACAGAAAAATAGGATTCAGATATATATAGAGGTAGAGATATCAAGATATAAAGAGGTAAAGTGAGAGAGAGAGGGGGGAATAAATAGGGATAACAAAAGAGAGTAGGGGAGAGAGAGATAGTAAGAGGGAAATCAACAAAAAAAAAGTAAAATAGAGAGATATAGATAGAGGAGAGAAGGGAAGAATACTATAGAGAAAAAGAGGGAGACAAAGATATAAAGAGATCTTTATTTCTCTTCCTATGTCTATATATTTATTTTGATGAAAAAGGGATCCTAAGTCTAATACAAACAACCTAGGACTAGTTCCTTTTTTCAAGAGAACATTAGGATGCAAATCAACAAGGTGATTAGATCAAATTTCAACCATGAAGGTAATACAATCAGACGTGGATATGATCCTTTAGATCCTTGTAAACTGATTGGAATTGATTTGCCTTAATTTACCCAATTAAACTATGTGCCCTAATTTGAAATTCAAGATTTTGATAATTGAGAAACTATAACAAAAATTCACCAATAAATCTGAGAAAGGTGGAGTTATGTGCACCTGACATCCTATAAATTTGGAGTTAGCTAAAATAGGCTTGGACTAATTCACCATATGGAATATGTGTCCTTGTAGAGATGTTTCATTTCTATTTTTGTAGTCCTTTGGTGTTGGATCTAAGTGTAGTAACAAAAAAAGTAGCCTTTTCCTTGCTTGCTTGGATATTTGAAATTAAAGCTGAACTAATGGTGCTTGAAGTGGTGTTGTAACATCTTGTACACATTCACACTGTTCTAGGACCTTTATTTAACTAAAATATGTGTTAATTGATCCTTTCTAAAGGTGTTGTAAAGTGTTGTAACACACTTTCACACTTTTCTATGACTTATTTCCTTAATTAAGCCTAATGGGCCCTTTTCTCAATAAAATATATATAATATGTACCTTGTTCAAGTGTTGTAAAGTGTTTTAAATCACTTTCACACTTATCTAGGTGGTTCTAATTCATTGTGGTTAATTGGAGTTATTAAACCCTTTTTAGGCCTTAGTTTTGATACCTCCCGAGGATCTTTCCCAATAATCATAATTTAAATAACAAATTATTTCATTAAGAAAAAATTGGTCTCGGTAAGCTAAGCAAGGACCCATTCCATTGTTGATGGCGAATGAGTTCTTCTTAATAGGATCCCCCTTTCCCAGTTGATCTAGAATGGGTTTTTGACCTTCTTTTAGCTCTTCAAAGCTTGGTCCTCGAAACTTAGCCAGGACCCATTCACCTTTAGTGGTGAATGGGTCCTCCCTTAATGAGACCCTGATTTTTGAATTTTATTCTAGCGGGAATTTAATTATCTCTTTCTAGATCTAGTGTCAGCCTTAGTTCTTTGAATTTTGGGGTTAATCCCCTAATTTAGTATAAATAAGGGGTTAATTCACCTAGTTTCATCCTAATACTTTCCTGCGTTCAAGCATCCAAGTGATCAAGCATCATAGAGCATTTCAAGAGCATTCATAAGGCATTTCAAGGTAGATTTCAAGTGTTTATTGCAGCATTTCAAGATCATAGATCATCATTTCAAGGGTGTGATGCATGCAATCATGTTGTTGAGCTAAGATTGTGAGTGTAGCATTGGAGATCTATTTGCAACAATTATTCACATCATTTCCAAGGATCCAAGATCTACATTCTTCATGGCCACTACATGATAGTATGCAGATTTTCTTCAGAAGACAACATCTAAGGTGGCATCATTTACATTATTTCATGTTTCATGCTTCATTTCCTTATTTCATCATTTGGTTTAATTACCTATTAGTCAAACCTCCATTCATTTGCAAATCAACAAGTTTTTCTTTCCCTTGAGTGTGTATTTGTAGATTTATAGGTTGATGATCAAGTTGAGCAAGATTTGGAGCAAAGTTGTGAAGTTGTAAAGGTTGTCAAGATCAGCGATAGAGTCCTACAAAATTGAATATTGAATTCCAAAACTTGATAACATGGATTTCAAGAGTGTATACATCAAGGTACATGATCTTGAAATTAGTTTTCCAAAACCCTAAAAGGACCCATTCGCTACTGAAGGCGAACGAGTCCTCCATAGCTCAAAAACAACAACTTTCTGGTTAGGTACACAACTTTTTATGCTCTAAATAAATCCCCCATAGTTTCTATAATAGTTAGGTTGCATTTCATGTTGTTATTAGCATCTTACTCTGCATAATTTGAGGTGTTTAGGGCCTTAAAAAATAAGTGATTCATCACATTGTTCATACATTGGGTGGATCCTATTTTTCACCTAATCATTTTTGGTGAAACCAACTCATTCAACATTGCTATTTTTTTACTTTTAGAGTCTCTCATTGCATCTTAAGTTCAAATGTTTCATTCATTGCATTTAGACTTGCATTGAATTATGGTTTCTTCTTTTGCACTGAAATCTTACATATTATATAGGGTTTAGATTTGCATTGTTTTGCACTTCTTAAATCAGAAAAATATTAAAAAAAATCAGTCATTTTGCATCTCATTTAGATCTCACCTAATTGAATTTTAAAATAAAAAAAAAATTGCATTTCAACCTACGTCTTGCATTTTTGCATTGAATTTCTGAAAAATTTGAAGCTACATTTCACTGTCTACAACCTGGAACTTAAAGATATATCTGAGAACTTGCAAATCATTAAAAAATAGTTTAAAAAGACCTAACTAGGACCCATTCTCCTTTACTATAAAATAAGTCCCTAATCAGGTCTAACCTGAAGCTTTTGGCCCACCTGGAAAGACATTAAAATTGACTCTAAATTCCATAGAAAAATCCTAAGAAGACCTAACCATGACCCATTCACCCTTACTAGTGAATGATCCCCTATTAGCTACAAATATGCATTTTCAGGACATTAAAATCTTAATTTTTAGCTTCTATTTGGTGCTATTATCTTGTTGTTTCAATTTCCTGATTTGTTGTTTCATTAATTTCATTGCATTTAGCTTAAATTGCTTCATTCTAGTGCATTGTTAAAAGTTCAAAATTGCATCAAAACATTTCATTTTCAGCTTATTACATTGTTTAATTAGTAAATTACCATGTTTAGGTCTGAAATTTTGAAAATGGAGAACTGTTTAGGAAATGTATGGAAGTCTTTGTTCTCTTTGGTTGATGTTTCATATTGTGTTTTTGGAAATGACCCTGATGACATTGAACCCATTCATGGTCACACAACTTCTAATGCATGTCCTCCTCATGATGTTGAGATCATTGGAGAAGATGAAGCCAACATGAATGAATTCATAAATGATTTCCTTTACAATCTTGAGTCCAATGCATCCTTTTTATCCTTCAATGAAACAACCAACACAACTTGAAATGTTTGACATTTTACATCCTGAAACCGAGTCACAAGTTGAACCTAAGTTCCCTACCATAGGTGAACCTAACACCTCTAAACAAGTAAACATTCAACCATCCTATGTCAACAAAGTAACCAACACATCAATCAACCTTGAAGAAACATATGGCAAAGGATTTACGATCTACGCAAACAAGGATGTGATACAACAAGTGAACATACAATTCTTCAACTCCTAAAGTAAATACCAACTGAAGAAACCAAAGGGATAGGATATCAAGATCTCCCTTGCAACATAAGTGCTCCTAAAGAATACCTAAGGATTTGTAGTGATGGTACGGTAGTCTTAGATCCTCCTCCTGATATAAATTTCCTCGTTCCTAAAGAGAAAACAATATCTCCTAAGGATAAGGATAACAAAGACAACATCATCTTAGGACCTCCCACCTTAATCCCATCTAGAGAAGTTGGTGAATCTAGTAAGCGCAAGAGGCCCTACAAGCTACAAAAACTAAATTTCCCTTGTTCGCCACCTGAAAGTGAAAGGAAACTACAACTGCTTCTAAACAAAGAACTTATAACATTACCACCAATGAAAGACAAGCTAATACTATATCCTAAAGATGCAAATTTTCCACATTTCCAATACCACATAACTCTTAGACATAGTACTGATGAGTGTCATGCATTTTAATTAGTATTGAGCAACTTTCACTTCAATGGCAATGATTTCCATCGAGTGATTGCATAACATACCCTCCCAATTCCTTCCATGTAATAGTTGTAGTCTATCTTAAAAAATTATCACTATTACATGTTTGTACACTTATTGCAAATCATTTTCTCTAATGCAAGGAGCTCATTTTCATCACCTACCTCGGCTCATTCTTGTCTTGCACAAAGTGGGGGAAATAATTTGATAGCCTTGTCCTGGTAATGCATTGTTGTTGTCCCTTTGGCTAGTTTCTCGCCTTCCATTTATACCAACTGAGATTGCGAGGTGGATGACCTACTTTAGGTTAACTCGCCTGTGCCTTACTAGTCTTTTGATTTTTTTTCATTTTTCTTTGTGATTGCATGTGCGTAATGTGATCCCCTGTGACATTTTGTTTGATGTTCCTCTCTCTTTTGTGCATTCTTTTATATGTACCTTCATTCTTCTATATTTCATAATTATCTTTTTCATTTGTCTTATGTTTTCCTTATGGGGGTGAGGCAAGGAATTGAGACATTTATGTCTCTTCCATGTTGACCCAAAATATTTTCTTTATATTTTTCATTTGTCTTGTGTTTTCCTTTTGGGGATGACGCAAGGCATCGAGACATTTATGTCTCTTCCATGTGGACCCAAAAGCTTTCCTTTATCTTTTTCATTTTTCTTCTGTTTTCCTTTTGGGGATGACATAAGGTGTCAATACATTCATGTTTCTTCCATGTTTACCTAAAAGGTTTTTCTTTGTTTTCGCTCTCTTTGTGTCATTCTTTCAATTCTATGTGTATTTGGGGAATGATGATAGTTCCATGCTCTATGACAAGATTGTAGCACACACATACTAATCCCAAATCCTTAGATCCCTTATGTATTTATGGGGGAAACCCTTCCTATTTCATGATGTAGCTTGGTTCGGAAACATATGACTTGGCATAGGGTTTTTCAAGGAAAGCTCTCATGTCTTAGGATCAAAACATTTGGCTACTTTAAAGAAATTCCTCATAGTGATGGTGTAGCAACCGCTTTAAAGTGGGCACATACATCAATGACATCTTTTTTCAAATTTCATGGAGTGATTTTACTTTTTTTCTTGTGATGTGTCCTCTTCTTAGTGGTGTCATTAGGTTTGATGTCGTCCAAGAGTGTACGATCTACTGTCATGGCATGATGCGAATGAGGCAGCCCATGGGCAACAATTTGACACTTTTGACTTGTCCTCTCTTGGAGACATCAAGCACAATGCTCCCTAAGAGGAAGACTGTTACATGAACAAAGAAAAATACCCTTTAGCAAAAATTTTACATGACATTTGAAAGAATTTACAAAAGCATTTTCATTGTGGTGCCTTATCAAAGTTGTTAGGAGGATAACTTTGGTATGGTACATGAGAGGCTAATATGATTCTTTCATTTTCCACCTCATTGGGATAACTCACCTAGTGGATAGACTGAGGTTCCACTACCCCAGAGTGAGCATATTTTGGGAAAACTCACCTAGTGGCCAAACTAAGGTTCCACTACCCTAGAGTGAGCAACATTTTTTATGGAAAACAACCACCACCTCACATCGCGTTGAATCAGTTGTGCTTGATCCTTTGTTTTTGTTTATTCTTCTTGGCCTTTACCAGGGTATGATCATTTATCTTTGTTATTGCTGCATACTTAAGTGTCTTGGATGTCTACTTTAGTGTGAGTTTGACATGGGGTCATCCTCTCACTAAAGCTAAACTAATGGTGTCTTGGAGTGATGTTGTAATGTCTTGTACACATTCACACTATTCTAGGACCTTTATTTAACTAAAACATGCCTTAATTGGTCCTTTGCAAAGGTATTGTAAATTGTTGTAAGAAACTTTCACACTTTTCTAGGACTTATTTGCTTAATTAAGCCTAATGGGCCCCTTTCTCAATAAAATGTACATAATGTGTACCTTGTTTAAGTGTTGTAAAGTTTTTTAAAGCACTTTCACACTTTTCTAGGTGGTCCTAATTCAGTGTGGTTAATTAGAGTTGTTAACCCCTATTGTAGGCCTTAATTTTGACACCTCCTGAGGATCTTTCCCAACAATCATAATTTAAATAACAAATTATTTTATTTGGAAAAATATGGCCCTAGTAAGCTAATCCAGGACCCGTTTTCCCTTGATGGCGAATGGGTCCTCCCTTAATAGGACCCCCCTTTCTCAGTTGATCTGGAATTGGTTTTTGGCCTTCTTTCAGCTCCCCAAAGCTTGGTCCTAGAATCTTAGCCAGGGGACCCATTCGCCTTTGGTGGCGAATGGGTCCTCCCTTAATGAGATCCCTATTTTTGAATTTCATTCTAGCAGGAATCTAATTATCTTTCTTTCCAGATATGTTGTCAGCCTTAGTTCTTTGAACTTTGGGGTTAATCTCCTAATTTAGTATAAATAAGGGGTTAATTCACCTAGTTTCATCCTAAGACTTTCAAGCATTATAGAGCATTTGAAGATCATTCATATGGAATTTCAAGGTAGATTTCAAGTGTTTGTTGAAGCAATTCAAGATCATATCATCATTTCAAAGTTGTGATGCATGCATTCATGTTGTTGAGCTAAGATTATGAGTGTAGAATTGAAGATCTATTTGAAACTATTGTTCACATCATTTCCAAGGATCCAAGATCTACATTATTCATTGCCACTACATGATAGTATGCAGATTTTCTTCACAAGACAACATCCAAGGTGGCATCATTTACATTATTTTATGTTTCATGCTTCATTTCCTTATTTCACCATTTGGTTTAACTACCTATCAGTCAAACCCCCATTCACTAACAAACCAATATTTTTTTCTTGCCCTTAAGTGTGTATTTTCAAATTTACAGGTTAAAGATCAAGTTGAGCAAGATTTGGAGTAAAGTTGCAAAGTTTGAAAAGTTGTCAAGATCACGGAATGAGTTCTATAGAATTGAATAGTAAGTTCTAAAACTTAATAGAGATTTCAAGAGTGCACACATCAATGTGCATAATCCTAAAATTAGTTTTCCAAAAACCTAAAATGACCCATTCACCACTGAAGGCGAATGAGTCCTCCATAGCTCAAAAATAACTTTCTAGCTAGGTACATAGCTTTTTATGCTCTAAAAACATCCCCCATTTTTGCTATAATAGTTAGGTTGCATTTCTAGTTGTTATTATCATCTTACTCTACATAATTTGACGTTTTTAGGGCCTTGAAAAATAAGTGATCCATCACATTGTTCGTACATTGGGTGGATCCTATTTTCACCTTATTCACTATATTTTCAAAATTTTCCTACAAATTTATCAAATCATTGTTGGATAATTTTGTAGGTGAGTTTTCATGCATTGTCAAGTTCTAGGGTTTTGAATACAACAATGGATAATTGATCTTCAAATTTCCTTGAATCTCTTTCAAACCTAAAACCTACATATTCAAAGAGAGAGGAAGGGTTGTGCCATTTAGGGGTTTTCCTTAGTCAAACCTTGCATTAGTTTTTCCAATTCCACTATGGTAATGTCAATGAAAAAAAGACAAATGATAGGAAGGAATGATGAATCAACAAAGCTCAGCAACTCACCACCCTTCAATGATTTCTTTGAAGGATTGAATTCATGCACATCTCCAAAAGGTCTTGGATCTTGCTTGAATTTATTGGAGACCTACAAAGGGGATATCCTTCACAAACAATAATAACATGAACATGCATAGACTCACATAGGATTTGACATGATACTTGGATCTTGAATTATTGCAATCATTTTCATAAATATTCCCTTGAATTTCTTGATTGCTCTTGATCACCAAGTTCACTAATAGTTTCTAGATGTCTTTCAAATGATGTAATAACTAGGTATTTATATGCATAAATTCTAATTTCCATAAATTAAATTCTGATAGTTGACATTGGACATTTGAATTACAAATAATAAAGTATCAAAAATAACATATTTGAATTTGGAGCCAAATAAAATAGGAAAACAATTTCACCAAAATGAGACTCATTTTCCATATGTTGTCTGTGTCCCAACTCTATTTTCCAAAAAATAATGCGTCAGAGGCAAAGTATTAGATGAATACACTTGTTTTTTTCTTTCAATTTATTGGTAAATGCTAAAAAGAGGCCTTAGAATGCATAATTTAAGAAATTAGGGGTTCAATTAGGTCCACTAAATTAAGGGAGAGAAAAACATAATGTGAAATTATCAAGGGCAACAATTTACGATGCTACAATATCTCTCCATTTGTACCTCTCTATCTATCTATATATCCATTTCTCTACCTCTCTCTATATATAACTTACTATCTCTATGTTTCTATCCTTTCATCACTCCCTATCACTCTCTTTCTATATCTCTCTACTTCTCTATCCTCTCTCAATTTCTCTCCCTTCCTTTCTATATATATCAAAATCTCTCTCACTCACACACACACATAGCCTATTTATCCCTCCATATCCCCCCTCTTTCTCGCACACACATGTGCACACTCCTTATTTCTCCATCACTATCTCTATCTCTATCTCCCCACCTCCCTCTATATCTCCCCCTCTCTATTAATTGTCTAAAGTTATCACCTCCTTTATCTCTCTCTTTCCCCCTTTATCTCTATATTTCCATATCTCCCTCTCCCTATCTATTTATATAGATCATTATCTCTATCTCTCTCTTATTGACTCCATCTCTCCCTCTTATCCCATTCTCTCCATATATATATATCCCTCTACCTCTATATATCATTTCTTATATATTTGTCTTTCTCTATTCATCCCCCCTCTTTCATTGTCTCCCTCTTTCCATCTCTATTTCTCCCTCTCCCTCTTCCTCTCTCCTTCTATCTCTCCCTCCATATGCTTATCTCTCTTCATACTTGTCTCTCTATCTCTCTCTCACCTCCTTTATCTTTCCCAATTTATATCTATCTCTCCTTTATATTCCTATCTCTCCCTCTTTCTATCGCTATCTCTCCCTCTTTCTATCCTTATCTTTCCCTCTCTCCCACTCTCTCCCTATTAGTCCATCTTTCTATATTTAGATCCACTTCTCTATCTTCTCCATTTCTCTCCCTCTCTCTCTATCTATTTATACATATCTATCCCCCTCCCAATCTCTCTCTTACACACAAACACACTCCTTGTTTCTCCCTCCATATCTCTAGCTCCATCTCTATCTCTCCACTTTTCTTCTTTGATCTCTCCCTCTATCTCTACCTCATTATCTCTCCATCTCTCTACCACTATCTTTTCATCTCTCTACTCTCTCTATATATCACTTTCTCTCCTTATCTTTCTATCACTTGCTCTCTCATTCTCTCCCTCTCTATATATTTATCTCTTCCTTCTCTATATATCCCTTCATCCTCCCTCTATTTATCTCTCCCTATCTTTCTCTCCATATTCCTCTCTCCCATCTCCATCTTCATTTCCATCTCCATCTCCATCTCTATATTCCTCTCTATCTCTATCTACTTACCCATATGTCTCTCTCTCAATCTTTCCCCCATATATCTCTCCCTCTTTCTATCCTTATCTCTCCCTCTCTCCCTCTCTCTCTCTATTGCAAACATAATATGAGCCTATTGGTAATGGAGGCTAAATATCTTCCTGACTCAAATATTTTGTATTAATTATGTTCGGATCCCTGTGAGTGGATGCATAGTTGATATGGAGCTATCACTTGTCCATTGAGACCTTTGTTGCACAAACATCATTTTCTAAATGGCCTACCAATTGATTTCATGTATAATGTACAAATGTATGGAAAAAATAAATAAATAATTTCCTAATTGACCTTCCACACATCTTCAACATACACATTACACACCAAGATGCAAATGCTAATTATTTATTATCTTTTAATAAAAATTAAATGCAAAATTATCTATTAAGTGTACAAACTATCACTATGGAGTGGCGATTTTGTCAAAGTGGCAATCATGAAAATGAAGCGTCTACAATAGATAAAATTTGTCGCGGAGCGGAGTATGGATAATGTGGCAGACGTGGTGCAAGTATGAGCGTTTAATTCTACAGCCTTCTTTAAAGCAATTCTAAACAGGTCCGTGATGTCCATCTGGAAGTATCCACTCAAATGAATGGAGTAAAGAAGCCAGAAGCCAAAACCCAAATTAGCTATACCAAGTGGCAACCATGAGAATGAATCGTCAAACTACTTTAGTTTCATTCTCTGATTTCCCTTGGATCAATTTAATTGAGCGCTAGTATAGATGATATGGCAGACGGGGTATGGGAATTGCATTTAATTCTACAGATTTCTTTAGAGTAAGGCCAAACTCGTCCGTCATGTCCATTTGCTCGCAGCTCGTCCCATCTGGAAGGATCCACTCAAATGAATGAAGTAAAGAAGCCAAAACAAAATGAATCATACGACTTGCCAATGGAAGCCCTGGACAAATTCTTCTTCCCGATCCGAATGGAATTAGTTCAAAGTTTTGTCCCCTGTAATCCATCATGCTATTCTCACCCTCCAAAAATCTCTCGGGCAGAAACTCTAAAGGCCTGTTCCAAATTGCAGGGTCCCTCCCAATGCCCCACACGTTCACCATCACCTGGCTGTCTTTCGGTATCACAAATCCCTCGATCACACAGGAACTTTCAGCTTTGTGAGGAAGCAGCAGAGGACCCGTCGGGTGCAATCGGAATATTTCTTTAACTGCTGCACGAAGATAAGGCAGACGATCTACATCAGATTCTTCCACTCTTCTATTACAACCAACCACTTCATCCAATTCTTGACGGACTCGATTTAATTTCTGCGGATAGCGAATGAATTCTGCCATGACCCATTCTATTGTTGTAGTGGTCGTTTCGGTACCGGCAACAAACAAATCCTTAAAAAAATATACCACAATTAGACATTCTGGCTAAAATTTCAGATATTTATGAAGATCTTTTTTGGGTTATTTCAGTACTTACGGTTATCAAGGCTCGAATATCAACCGGAGTGAAGTCTTCGCTTCTGAAATCCAGCAGGATATCCAGAAAATCCTTCTTGGAGTCGTTCCTCTCAAGGCTTTCGCTTGCAGAGTCAAGTCTTTTCTGTATGAACAAATCCACAAAGTCATACATAACCTGCAAATGCTTGGCCATCTGACGGCACAGGCCTTGCAGGTCGAGGAAACGGAAAAACGGGAAAAAGTCAGACATATTGGGCGTTCCGCCGAGCTTCATTGATTCCCAGAAGGAATCTTTGAACCCCGCAGAAGCCGGATTGTCCGGATCGAAGACGCTTGTGCTGAAGATCATATTGCCTAACACATTTAGAGACGTGCAGAACACCGTCCGCCCGATATCTACAACCTTTCCCTTGTCCTCATAAAGTAGTCGAGTTGTGTGAAATACCTGATGTCTTCTGAGATGTTGCAGAGCTTCGAGTCTTTTGTTGCTGAAAAGCTCAACAGTTGAAATACGTCGGAGATGGCGCCACTGAGCTCCGTATTCGCCCCAAATTAGGGAGGACTTGTGATGGTTAAGAGCTTTGGCACCTTCTATCACCGTCCGCCCCGCGAAGATGTGGTCGTACGTTTTGAGAACCTCCTTTGCCATGGCAGGAGAGGAGACGACCACTGTTGTTTTCATGCCCAGACGGAGAGCCATGAGTGGGCCGTATTGCAGAGAGAGGGCATAGAGAGATTCGTGAGGCCTTTTCCCCAGCTGAAAGAGGTTTCCCACAATAGGCCAAGCAGGAGGTCCAGGGGGCAGAGAAGGCCCTGTGCTCCTCTCTCTTCTCCATAGAAACAAGAATAAAAGTGAACCAGCGGTAAGGAGCACAGAACACCAAGAAAATAGTGGAATATCCATTAAAACTGTAAACAGCGAAATTCTTTGAAATTATCTTCTTCTGCCAAAGCGACGCTTTTTCTAGTCCTTCCGTCACATGGCTTGGAAACATCTTCAAAGATTATTTGCTATATATTTTGAAGATAATCGTATTTTGTGTATGCTAGTTTTAAATGCTGCTTTAAAATATCTTCAAAGATTATTTGCCTGCCATTCAAAAAATAAATACCAATTATTAATACAAAATAACTAGCTATTGCATCTTACTGTGCAATGGGTACGCCGAAGAAGTGTGGATGGTCTTCTTTCTTTCTTTTTCTTTTCTTTTTTCATAATTGTAATTATATATATATAGTATATATATACATATTTTTTATTGTAAAATATTTAATTTATTTATATATATAGATTTTAATATTTTTGTTAAAAGAATTAGATAATATAATCATATTATTTATAATTTATTTTTTATTCTATGGATTGTATAATATTAAAACTTAAATGTGCTCATTATGAGGATCTTGGTCGTTATTTTCATTTTAGTAAACACACTAAAAACCCCTTGCAAATGATGTTGGCCGTAATTTTTATTTTTATAAACATGTGGCAAAGGTTGTGGAATTTGGATTTACACCTGCCAATTGCATTTGCTTGAAAGTTTCTAGAGATTTTTCAACAAATCTATTATGTGCATATCCTGCAACCATAGAAGTCCATGAGAACACATCTCTTTGAGGCATTCTATGAAACAGTTGATGGGATTTGTGTATGCTTCCAAAATTTGCATACATGTCTACCAAAGCATTTCCAATTATAAGCTCTGACAAAAATCCCCCTTCCATTATGTGTTGTTGGATATCCATACCTTGTTCAACAACTCCCATTTTGGCACAGGCCGAGACTACTCTGGAAAATGTGAACTGATCGGGTTGAATGCTTGTTTGTTGCATTGGCTGAAACAATGTGACTACCTAGCAGGGATGCCCATGCCTTCTCCTCACTACAATAATCACATTTCAAAATAGAAAGTTTCATAAATCTTTGGTTCGCAATGGGTACACCAAAGAGGCGTGGAATGTCAATTAGGGGAAAATTCAATTTATTTTCTTTTGCATACATTTGTGCAATATATAAAGGTCAATTGATGGGTCATTTTTAAAATGATTTTGTTTATAATAATATATCAATTTATCTGCATTCGGATATGATGGATTTACGATACAATCAGAAAGTGTTGTAAGACCAACGACAATGTCAAACTGCCGACAAAAGATAAAAGAGCAGCAAGAAAATTGACACACACGATCACTTTAATCGACTCCCAGGGCCTATGGAAACTATGAGCCATCGATTTAATAGTTTAGGTTGGTCTTCATCATATTGGCTCTTAACACACAAATAGGAAAACAAAACCTAAACTATTTCAAATTTTGTGGGTAATTTTTTGCAATTCAAATTAAACTCCTAATAGAAAGTAAAAGCTATTTTCTTCTCCCTCAAGATGAATAAAGCAAAGAGATCCAACAAGTTGGACATGACTACTACTAATAAAACAAGATAAATCCACGTGGGACCCCAATTGATGATTCTCTACATCACCTGATATGATTTTTGCTGCCTTTCTTCTTAAAAGAATTTAATCTATATTCCATCTTCGATACAAGTTGTTCGTATATTTGATAATTCCTCAAAGAAAAATTCTAAAAAACACCAAAACCAAAATTTATTTAAAAAATTTATGTTGTTTGTTTTCATTGTTTTAGAGAAAATGAAATAAAAATGCATGAAGAGATGAGATGACAAAAAGGAGGCCACCGTAATTTAAAAAAAAACTAAGTAGAGAGAGATGCCAACTAAATAAATTAAAAAACACTAACATGTGCCTAAGCGCCCAGGGCATATGTTATAAAGGGAAGACATGTTTGAGGGTAAATGAAGTGATAGGACGATTTTTTAACAACATACACCTAAGCGCCCATGTAAGCAAAATCACTTTGTATGAAAAATAAGAAAATGTAAAGGTACATGTGTAGAAAAGTTTATGGAACTGTATGGCTGTTGTGACACTGTTATTGCACATTCGATACCCACAAGGAGGAGACACGTTTTAGGTGCATGAATCCCACGTTTCGTTCAACAACATGCTCCACGTTGGCTATCGACATGCATTATTTTTTGTAGAAGCCTACAAAAATCTTGTGTTTTCTTTTGTGTTCATTATGAATAGTGAAGCAGGAGTTGCAAGCAGACTGGTGTGGAAACTCGAGGAGATAAATCCCTGAGAAAGTCTGAAGAGAGAAGGTCATAATTCTGCAAGTGATAGTGAGCTTGGGAAAAATATAAGTGATGTGGTGTTTTCAAAAGAGGATGGAGAGAATGAGGAGGCATTACAAGATTCGTTTACTCAACAAGAAATGTTTTTGGAGAAAGAATTCGGCAAAACGTTGAGAGATTTCGAGGAAGAAGAATTCATGGAGATGGAGGATTCAGAGATGAATGAGGATGAATCTGAGATAACAAATGAGGATTTAAACTGTTTGGGGTGGCAAAATACCATGGAGACATTGTATACCAAAGGCCCACAGTCTGCAGATGGTGAAGATAAAGACAATGAGGAAAACTTAGACCCCTCTAGTTTTTTGGTAAAATCTTTTGTCCGACCTTTTACCTACAAGAATCTACTTAGAGAAATTTCTCTTCTCTGACATGCTCTGGTTGATCAGAGAAGACACAATCACGAAACTATAAGGTTTTTCTGATGCAAAGCTTTGTATCTCTTAAAATATTCAATATCATTTCCTCAGTCATACTCTGTATTTCGCTTTAAAAACTCTTAATAGAGAATGCCCTTTGCACAGGAACAACGTTCATTGGCATACAAGTGAAAAGTTGTGTTCCAAAATATTGTAGGAAGATGCATCATATTAGTTCATTTGTTTAGGCTAGGTCAAGAAGACGGATCAGATTAATCCAGGGTGTAAGTCTAGCTTTATGAAAAGTTCTATAATATTGAAGAGTAATCTTTGGATTTGAATTCCAAGATAGTCTTGAGTTTTTGTTTCACTATTTTTTTGGTCATGTTGAGAACCAGGGACAAAACAGTTGATGGGCTCACAAACACTTTCCGAAAGTGCACTACAATGTTAAACAGGACGTGGTCATGTTTACCCAGATTTAGGAGTCACCTTAAACATGCATGGAACACCTTTCTGGCGTGACAAAACTTCATTTAGTTGGTCCAATTCTTTTGTTTTGCAAAAAGCTTTAATGTAACGACTATTTAATTATAGATTATCACTACCCATCTATTTTATTGCTTTGTAGCTGTTCGAGGGTTGTGTGGTGTAACTGTTGATTCTGGCAGTTCCTATTGTTTTTGTTTTGTGACTCCTTATTTAGGAGTTTTTGGTGTAAGTGTTTAAGTGATCATATTTGGGGGTTGGTCTTTCTGATTGGGTGAATTTTGTTTCTATCTATATTTTGTTAATATTGTCTGTATTTTCAAGCTTTCACATATACATTTTGAATCGATGGATCTGGGTTTTGTATTTGTGGGCCTATGTATAAGTATTTGCTATTTTGTTTTTCTGAAATCTGTGTTATTTTGTCTTCCAGAAGTAGAGTATATCATGGAGATTGGATTTCTAGTTCAATACAAAATTCTGTCACTGAAGAGGAAACAATTTGATGAGTTAAGGGACCATAGGGCAAGGGTAACTAAGGAAATTCAAGCCAAATGGGTACCTTGAGAACAAGTTGGTTAAAAAATTTGAAATCCATTGTCTAGGAAGAAAAGAAGTAGTGAGATATGCACATAGCGAGGCCCATGGGAGAGGATTGCATCCACATGGTGTGGTATTTTTTCGATGATAATATTGAGTGAAACGAACATGACTGTGAGTATCGTGTATGAATTGTATCATCGGTTTTTAAGACGGTTGTGGAGTTTTTAGAATACTGAAAACGTTATCGTCCTCCAGTCTCGCCAAATTGGAGGAGTCAAAGGTCAATACAAGCGAGGAAGTGTTTGGAGCAACAGAAACCGATAGCAGCGGAAAGCAGTAAAAGGCAGCGAAAAACAACCGAAAATTTGGCGGAAAATTATGAACAGCTGAGCTTGATCTACACAGGGTAGACATCTGACCCGACCATAGGGAGAGGAGATATGGCACCATTCGGTGGGGAAACGAATGGCGGCGAGAAACAAGTAAATGTGAGGCAATGCAAACATTAATTCGTCTGCAGGCGTGACGAAAGGAATGTCCAGTTGTTTTAAACAACAATCAATGGTTGTCATTGAACGATCTGTCAACTATGCCCTTTGTACGATTTTAAACCATTGAAGGAGAAAATGAGCTTCAACCTCACATTAATTCATCTACAGGCATGACAAAAGGAATGTAAGGAATGTCCAGTTGTTTTAAACAACAATCAACAGTTGCCATTGAACGATCTGTCAACTATGCCCTTTCTACGCTTTTCGACTATTGAAGGAGAAAATGAGCTTCAACCTCACATTAATTCATCTGCAAGTGTGACGGAAGGAATGTTCGGTTGTTTTAAACAACAATCAATTGTTGCCATTGAATGATCTGTCAACCATGCCCTCTCTGCGCTTTTAAACTATTGAAGGAGAAAATGAGCTTCAAAAGCTCATATAGGACACGGCTTCAGCGTAATTATAAGATCAATATATATCTTTTATTTTATTTATAATAAAGAATTTTTTTATTTTTTTTTGGTCGGTACGCGCTTTTGACTGGAGCTATGAACCAGTGGGGTCACAATGGGGGACCCCATCCCCAATTTCTGTATCAGGCAGTTATCTCTTTTCCTCATCTCACCCTGTTCTCCTTTCTCCATTCTTCCCGCCTCTATTCTCACCTCCTTTCCTCCATTCTTCTTCCTCCGTTCTCCCTTTCTCCCTCGTCTCCTTCCTCCGTTCTCCTTCTTCCTCGACACTCTTCCTCCGTCTGCCGCTCCCTTCCTCCGTTCTTCTTCCTCCCGTCTGCCTCTCTCTTCTCCCGTTCTCCTCTCCCCGTCATCCTTTCTTCCTTCCTCCCTTTTCCTCACTCCGACTGCCGCTCCCTTCCTCCGTTCTTCCACCGTCAGCCTCTGCATATCTCCGCCTGTGGTCTCCCTTCCTCCAACTCCCTTCTGTCGGTCTCCTTTTTCTCCCGTCATCTTTCCTCCCGACACCCTGGTTCTTCTTCCTCCGACTCTCCTTCCTTCATTCTTTGCTTCATCTCGCCTCCGCCTGTGACCTCTCCACGCCACCCTCTGATGCCCGCAACTCGAGCATTATTTTTCCATCTATTATCAGCCCAGCACCAATTTCGTCCGCTGCATTTTGTCCTCCATTCTTCCCTGCGTCAGGCACACGGGGCTCGAGCAAACTCGAACCCAAGACCTCCCTTATGGAAGGCTCGTAGCTTACCGCTGCGTTGCAGGGTCATCCCCATATTAAAGAATATTTTATTAGATAAAAAATGATTGATTTTATTCTCATATTTAATTTATACATAGGGGAGAGGGACCCATAGTGGAGCACCATAATTTTTCCTTTCTCAAAATTCTATGTGAACATTTCAAATCAATCCCAATTTTGTACAGCAGTTTATTTGGCAACTCACATGCTTCTATATTTCGTTTTAGGATCACTTCATCAAATATGATGTCACATCAGCATGCTTTTTGTTGAGGTATCCAAAAAGGGCCAAAAAAAAAGTGAGACCAGTAGTGGTGCACTAAGTCATGCTTTATTGGTGCACTAATGTGGCATCACATGATTTATCAATTGATGTATTTTATGGATAAAAAGTGTTTTGCAATTGGATATTAAGATGTTCTACTATGGGGCCCACTGAGGACTACTTCTATCCCCACTATTGGACCCTACTCTAGTATGGGTTCCTCTCCCCTACATTTTTTATCTATACAAGAAGATCACATATTTTTTTCAATTATTTTTTAATTAATTTAAAAATTTAACATTTTGTAATCTTTGGTTTTAAGTAATATTTTCATACTATCTCACTTTATTTTTCTCTTAGAAGCATAAATGAAGGATAACAAAAGAACAATAGAATAAATAGACATCATTCAATTCAAGAAGTGGATAGTATTTCACTTTCAATTATTTGTAGGTCAAAAAATGACTCATGCGACAACATTTCAATTGAATATGTCAATTCTCACAAAGTTAGATATTTGTTTAAAGTACATGTTATTATCACTTAAAAATACATTTAGAAAATAAAAAATATAATAAAAACATTTTGTGATGACTTAATAGATTACAAAAAATAAATGATAATCACCATGATCCTAACTATAATTATTTATAGAAACATGAATATACATTATTGATTTATAAATTACTCCTAAAATAAAATATGATCATGATGATTACAATTATATTTTTTTATTTAATCAATCAGGCATAGTTGAAACCATACTCTATATATCAAGAATACACCTTCACACTAAACACAACCATTAAACACTTATGTGAAAACATAAATAACTACGCAACTTGTACTTGTACTTATTATTAAGTAATAAGTTTTCCATATTTATGAAATAGAGTGGTGCAAGATAGAAATCCATAAACGCAAGGGTTGTTATAATGACGAAAGAGAAAAAAATGTAATCAATGTCATTCATATTTCACATTGGTATTCAAAACATAATTTTGGGAATGACGTAGATTCACTTGGTCTTCTTCTCTAGTAACTTCTTTTTCATGGCCAATTTTATTTGATGATAAAATAGTGTAGTGTACATGGTGCTTTCATTATCTAAAGCATCTATCTACTTAGTGGTTTCAAGCTATGAAGAAATAATAGTAAAGCTAGTTGATGGACAAAATCTATGAATATGAATGAGTATTAGAAAGATAACATAGGTTGGATGAAAAATATAATTAGGAAGGAAGTGATAATTAGAAGTGTTTGGAATGTCATATTAAGTTGTAAGAATTATACATAATTTTATATAATTAAGTTTGATCTTAAATACATTATGTGGTAAAATTGATCATTAGATTAAGTTTTTAGATCTTTCCTATTTGTGTCTATACTCTTTATTTTCTAGGGATTTAGACTGACTTTTAGAATTATGGATGTAAAACATTGCTACTATGTTTATAGATTATTGTAGGCACTCATGATTTTTTACATAATTATTTTTATCTTCCCATTAAAAAATATCATTTTATCCTTGAACAATACAAATCTATATAATTATTCCTAATTGTAGCAATTCCATGAAGGAAATATACAAAAATATTTACTAGTTGGTTTTAATCATTGCTATTACCAACTTTAATAAGTGATCAAATTATAGTAAAAAGGAAATTTTCAAGCTCGGAGCCCACAAATTTGACATTTTTGGACCCCCTTAGTTGTATTATTTCCTATAAAGAAAATGTTTTTAAATAGTCCATTCTATTATCCTAGACTTTGTAAATCATCTAAAGGAAAATAAGTTAATAATGGTGATCTATTGGTTAAAAAAAATAGAGATGTAAAAGTCCCAAATTTCCTTTATAGAAAAGGATGTTTGGGTTCTATTATACAGAAGCTCAAATTGTAAGTGGGAGTTATTACACACAATTATATTTTCTAATATCCCAACTACATTACTCATTACATGAAAGAATATCAAATAAGTAATTTAATAATCTCAATGGGAATTATTATTGTAATTCTCAAGTGCTTCCCCAATATAGTGTCCCACTTTAGGGAACTTGTGATTTTTTGCTAAAATGGCTTTCTTAATATATTTGAAGGAAACTTTAACTTCTAGCATCCATTCAGTTTTTGCATCTTTCTTTAGCACAACATTCAAAGGATGAACTATTTTAAAAAGTCTTATAATAAAATCTATGACAAAGTTAATCTTTTTGAAGTAATATTTCAACTCCTTGTTTGTTGGAAGCTATGACTTCATTATCATAATGACTCTATCAGGATTAATATAAATGTTGCTTTCTAAAATTATATGACCTAGTAGCTTTTCTCTAGTGACTCCAAAAATGCATTTCTTTAGGTTAAATGACATCTCATAATCTTGGAATCTCTACAATACTCTCAAATATACTACTTGGTCACCTCTATTTGTTGAATACAATGTTGTGTGATGCATGTAGATGATGATGCATTTGTTTACCAAATATTTTAATTCTATCTCCATCCCATGTCGAAAGGTTGCACCAGTGTTAATAAGTCTGAATGACATTATTTTATATGTAAATATCCTTAATTTCATGCTTAACATAAATTTTAGTATGTCTTCATGGTCAACCATAACCTCATTGTAGCCTGAGAATCCACCTAGGAAGGACATCTTTTGAGAGCCATCTACTATTTGCTTTACTTCATCTAGTCTCAATAAGGGATAGTTATCCTTTTCCAAGGCCTTATTGAGATTTTGGAAGTCTATGCATAGCCTAATATCATTATTCTTCTTCCCAGTTGAAGGTAAATTTTCTACCCACATAGAATTTCTAGCTAGAAATATAATTCTTTCTGAAATAAATTTCTTAACTTCTTGAAAAATAGTAGCTCCATTATTGCATTCACAAGCCTTTATTTTTTCTAGATGTTTTTTCTCTTAGCATTAGTGGAATTGTATTCATTATGATGAATGTATTATAATCTTCAAATATTCATAAATCCATGCTATGAAATGGTGATAATATTTTAAATCTCTAGTACTAACTTTATTCTCTTCTAGAGTGCAAAAAATACCAATTAAAACATTTTTCTAATATCCTTCATTTGCAAGGTTAAATAGTTCATGTACTTCCATTATTTAATCGTTAGGATGTCCATTTTCCTTTTCATCTGATCAATATAAAACAACCTTTCAAGTTTAATCATTCCTCTTAGAATAGTGTTATTATTTAAATTTATAATGTTATCTTCTAGCTTTATCTCTTCTCTATCCACTTAATCAATCAACTGTGTTTCAAACACACTAGTGTTTTTGATAAAATATATATTATGCTAGTCATCCTACAAAACTAGAAATTTTGTCACATTAGTTGGAATTGATGGTACTGATACCAACTCAACCAAAAAAATTTACAATATAGATGTAAGAAGGTGGATTCGCTACTCATGAGTCTCTTTATTCTCAAGAGAGTCCCATGGAATGAACTAACCTAAACTACTTCAAGGAACAAATAGATAGTTCTAGAATTAGAAGGAGTAGGCCACAAAGGTTTTCTAAACAAACTAGCAAGTTTTTAGCCAAGGATGGAAGTGCAATACATGAACTACAATATGGTGCGCTGACATCCTATAGGAACACTAGGATCCCATACAGACCAGAAATTGAGAATGTCATAGAAAATAGCAAAGCAACTTCTAGCAATCTAATTACCAAGAACTTCCAAAGTATAGGAAAATAACAAAAAGTAATAGAATTGAAATAAGGTAAAGTAAATGATAAGACTTAAGGAGGATAAAGAAATTGCTCACAACAATCCAAGTAATGAAGCCTCTAGGAAGGAAATATTTTTATTACAAGCACACATAAGACCATGGAAAAATGTTGGGGCTCTTTAGGGGCTTGCCTTAGCCAAACCCCCATTTTTGTGTTTCCACCTCCATGGAAAACTAGATAGATAGAGAAACAATAATAAAAAATGAAATGAATGCAAAAGTGATAAAAAAAAGCTTTCTCAAGGAGGAGAAATCATATCACAAAATAGAGATACAATACATATGGGATGTGAGGAAACCCAAGATAATCAAAGATACAAGGCACAAGATAGATATCACCTAAAAGGCTTGAGGAAGCCAAGGAGAGAGATAAATCTATGAGAGCCAAGAGAGTTGCAGACAATGTTGTAAGAATGTGATAGCTTGAGGCTGCTATAGAAAGTTGTAGAGAGCTATGCAAGTTTGAGAGAGTGAGAAGAGGATGTTCAAGAAAGGATAAGAGAGTTCAAGATAGAACCTAAGAAGACCAAATGGATTGAAAGGATATCATTTAAAGATAGAAGAGGAGGGAAAAGAAGCATCCTGAGCCCTTACAAGGCATCCAAAGTTGTTACCACTGAAAAAAGTAGATGACAAGTGGCAAGGGACTAAAAAAGGGTCATTTGAATGTCAAAATGTCATGGGATGCTAGCACGATGCACATACATCCATGCAACATGCTAGTGTCTAAACACATCAAGCTACAAAATAACAAGAATAGGAAAAGCACAAGGTTTGGCACAAAGCTAACATGTGAGGGTACCTACTGAAAAGGGGTCCTGAGCATCTTGAGAGGGGAAAAGGCTGAAGCAAGGGATAAAATGAGCATATATAGGTACTATGGGAGTGGACACTAAAGTGGATATAAGAATGTATATGAAATTTCAAGGGGTGTAATTTTATGACATTACATTTTTCCCCTACTTTAGTGGGCATATGAATCTACACTAATATGCATGGTAAAGGAGATCTACTAAACATAAATAACATCATGATACCAAAAGGATACTTCAAGGAAGAAAACAACTCTTCAAACCAAGGAAGAAAGCCCCTAGGTTAAAGACCTACAAAATAAACACATTAGACACGAAAGATCTGCACAAGACAACAAGGTTAGAACATAAAAACCATTACTTCATGAGGTTAAAACATATACATGAATAACACACACACAAAGGCACACAAAAGGATTTGAGTCAGCAACATGAAAGAGACCTTGATGTAGAAAGTTGTCTCAATACTATGCGTCATCCCAAAATTAAGAAATAATACATAGAAGAATCTTAAACAAAGAGAAGAATGTAAGGATTGATCACTTCAAGAGAATAAGGCATACAAAAGATAGGGAATCAACCAATGCCAAAGAGAGAAAGAGGTATATACGCTCAAGATGAAGAAGATGCAGTTTTTCAATTTGGTATATATAATTTGAGAAGAAAAGAAAAAAGATAATTTAAGAGAGAGAGCAAGAAGGAGATAGAAAGGAATGAAAATTCCAAGAGATATGGCTCCAAAGGTACTTGGTCCTATGGAAGATGAAAAAAATCTCTGCAAGTGCTTAGTCCTATAGAATTGGCTCCACAGGTGCTCGGTCCCGTAGAGTAGAGAATTGAATAAAATGCACCACAGGTCCTATTATTCCTTGCATAACCACCCCATTTTGTTTGGGGTCAAAATGGGTCTCCCTTTGCTTTTGTTTGTCCTTGGTGTTATTGCTTGGGACTTAGGATTTGTTCTTTTTCTACCTAAGTCCTTTGTTTTTTTTTTGTGGGATTGGGTCATAGGCTAGAACATGCACTTGTTCCTTTTCAAAAGATTCAAGTTCTTGTTCATACCCCGATCCCAACCCCATCTTTTCCTTGTTCTTTTTCTGTGCTTTTTTGGGTTCGAGTCACATGTCAACACTAAGATAATTTAAGAGAGAGAGAGCAAGAATGAGCTAGAAAGGAATGAGAATTCCAAGAGATATGGATCCAAAGGTACTTGGTCCTATGGAAGATGAACAAAAGCTCTGCAAGTGCTTAGTCCTATAGAATTGGCTCCAGGGGTGCTCAATCTCATAGAGGAGAGAATTGAACAAAATCCACTGCAGGTCCTCAGATCTATGGAAGGTGAACAAAAAGGCTCTATAGGTTCTCAATCATACAAAGGAGGTGCCACAAGTTCCTGGTCCTAAGGGAAGCAAAATGTGAAAGGCTTCATAGAGTTTGATTGGTCTTGCAAGGAAATCTTGATGCAAAGAAGCTCTACATGTTCTTGGTCTTGTAAAGCAAGACTGATCATATAATCTTGTGGCTACTGCAAGCTACATTGTAAGACAGTCACAAAAAAATATAGGTCTAGTCAGGCTACCCCCAAGCTAGACACAAAGATATTAAATAGGTCTAGTCGGGTTGTCCCCAAGCTAGATGCCATCAAATATCAGATATTGCAAGACACTTGAGAATTATTTTGAGAAGAAGGCTTTCAAAGGAGGTTCCTTTGGTAGGGAACCCCTTAAGACACCAAGGGTCCCATTCAATGGAACACTCCAATTGAAAGGTAGAGAGGAGAGAGGTGGTCCTTAAGAAGGATTCACATCTCTAGAACAAGTTTTCACTTACCCCAACATACAGGGGAGGAGAACTATGCAAGATATTGTAGAAGGGAGATGTAAGAACCTCACAAGAAAGATGCTTAGAATGGAGATGATAGAGTTAGACCTCGATATCACCTATCATGCAAAGAAGAGACATGTGCATCAATAAACGAGAGCTTGATGGCAACAAAATTAAGAAGTTATATATTTTCCTTCAAGGCCTTACATCCACTAGTGGAATGGCCAGGAACTTGATGGTATACACAAAAAGAATGTTTCTCTTTATCATGTTTATGAAATTTCTTATGTGTAAGAGGAGGAAGAGTAACCAAGTGGGATTTTAGAAGCCTCAACAAGATCTTCTCTTGACCAGGTAAAGAATGACGAGCAAGAAATAAACCTTTCTCTTGTGGAGAAAATCTTGACTTCTCACATGAAGAAGACATGAAGATAACAAATAATGGAAGATGGAACACTTCAAGAGAATGAGGTTGAGTAGAAATCTATGTTGAAATGCAACCATGGTTTCTATTTGGATTGTTCATTCAAACAACCAAGCCCCAAATTACATTTACAAGGGACACATTCTATAGGGACCTGAATTCCTTGTTCGTTACACACACAACCTTTATGCCTATAGCCATATTTAGAGACAAGTTTAAAACTAGGGTCATAATGCATTTTCAAATCTTGAGGGGGAGGATCTTCATAGAGAGCATTATTCCAACAATGGAGATTATAATCCTCTATAGGATCACCATCAGCCTTCTTGATAAGACTATCAACATTGGCCTATTTAATAGAGGTGCAATCATCTTCCTCAAAAGGGGAAGGATCAACATTAAGAACATTACAATTTATGTTCACACTTTCCTGGGATACAAAAGAATAACCATCTTTGATTGGCCTATTTAATAGAATGTGACGCATGTTTTGGATTCAAATTTTTTTATACCATTTGAAAGCTATAGATGTTTTTCAATTAACCTATCAATCGGGACTTTAGTCATAATTCAAATAGAAAATGAATAATATTTATTTATTAAATTCAAAGTAAAGCATAATTTATATTGGTAGAAAGCTGAGAATCTTCTTTAAAAACCCTTTTCCTTTTATCAATTTTGGGTAAAAAAATGTTGTTAGCCACATACCCTACACATACCCATCATATCGCCACTTTTTGGCCCATCATGATCCTGCACATACCCATACATTGAGTGCTAAACCAACGTCAATGAGAGTATTTCTAATACTGATTTTATTAATGTTGACTATAATCATTAGAGGGTCTACTTTCTTTTGTACTTCTAGGGGCGAGAGTTCTTGTGGATAGAACATAATATTCAGTGAGTCCACTTGAATATGAGTTATCAACACATTAACATCTATCGGCCTAGTGGAAGAAGGCAAGATAATCTTTTGAAAGGCTTCTTGAAGCATACCTTGATAAATTAGAGTAGACTGAAGCAAGTCCCATAGTGAGATCTTAGTCGAGGTAACACGAAGTTTCTCGACAAGATCGTAATCACCAAGTTCTTTAATCATGGGTTTAGGTGTTGAAGGAAGACTTGGTTGAGAAGGTGGTAAAGAAGTACATTGATTAACATTTAATTTATTCTTTCTAGTATTATAAGTATAGGCTACCACTCTATAAGAGGGAGACCTAGAAAGATCAGGAGAGTCACTATTAAATGGAACATCATTAATAGAACCAATCCTTTTAGGAGAAGAACTAGTTGGGTTTAGATAAATGACATGTCTCTTAGGCCTTTTAGGGGTGACTGAGAAATATATGATATTTACAAATTCCTTATAACCTATAGAAGAATCATTTGAAGAAATATGCTCAACATCCATCCTTGGAGGATCCAATGAGAAATGAATTTCATCATTCACTAATGTATCATCTCTAGAAGCTCAAGTGCATTGGAATGAAAAAAATCATCATTAACTAATACATCATCTCTAGAAGAGACTATATTGGAATGAAGAGAAGGTAGAGTAACATTTTAAGAAAGGTATCAATGATGTCATCTTCTTGTAATAAAATATCCTCTAAAGCAAGATTATTTTTATGAGAAGGATCATAGATAAAAAGTGACATAGGAAAAGTCAAGTCACCATCACATGCATGAAATGGAACATCATTAAAACTTTGAATAAAATTAGATACTAAACTGATAAAAGAGGATATCAAATTCATTTTGAAACTAATAAGTTAAATATAATAAATAATGCATAAACAAGTTAGTCAAAGGCCAACACATCACTTTGATAGTAAAAAAGGCATGTTCACGTTGGGTTCACCAAAATGTAGAGAAGGGGGATTCTCTACTCACGAATCTCTTTATTCTCAAGAGAGTACCAAGGAACAAATTAACCTAAACTAGCTCAATGAACAAAGTTAGAGTTCTAGAATCAAGAGTAGGCCACAAAGGTTTTTTGGACACACTAGCAAGTTTTTAGCTAAGGAATAAAGCATGGCATATGGACTATAGCACATCGTGCTGGTGTCTCGTATAGACTAGAAACTGAGAATATCACAAAAAATAGCAAAGTGACTACTAGCAGTATAATTACTAAGAACTTCCAAAGTACAAGAAAATAACATAAAGTAATACAACTGAAATAAGGTAAAGTAAATGATAAGACTTAAGGAGGATAAGGAAAGTGCCCACAATAATTCAATTAATGAAGCCTCCAACAAGGAAATATCTTCAATACCTACACACATAAGACCGAGGATAAATGTTGGGGCTTTTTAGGGGCTTGCCTTAGTGAAACCCCCATTTTAGTGTTCCCACCTCCATGCATAGCCAAATAGAGAGAGAGAAATAATAAGCAGAAGTGAAATGAATGCAAGAGTGATAAAAGAAAATCCTACTCATGGAGGAGAGCCCATATCATAAAATAGAGATACAATAGATAGGGGATGTGAGGAATGCCAAGATTCTGAAAGATACAAGGCACAAGATAGATATCACCTGCAAGGATTGAGGAAGCCAAGGAGAGAGATGGAGCTATGAGAGCCAAGAGAGTTGCAAAGATTGTTGTAAGAATGTGAGAGCTTGAGGCTGCTATAGAAAGTTGTAGAGAGCTATGGAAGTTTGAGAGAGTGAGAAGAGAATGTCCAAGAAAGGAGAAGGGTATGTGCAGGATCATCATGGAAAAAATAAGCCCTTAAGTGGCAAAAAAATTAGAGTTATGCAAGTTGACGTAAAAAATTGAATAAGTTATCTATATTATTTCATAAATATGTAAGAATAGAATATGTAGCAAATTGAATGTAGTTTCTAATCTACTAGGTTTATTCAAAAAAACAAAATCCATTTGGTGAAAATTTGAAATTTCAATGCAGTAGTACTTAAATTTCAGGGAAAAAATAAGAAGTAGATGTTTTTTCTGACCACCCTAACCACAATTAAATGATAATATTTTTTTATAATATTTTAGACATAAGTAGAGGACTCATGTCTAGATGTGATGCATATCTTTTTGTAATTTTTTTCCAAGTAAATAATTAATTATGAAATTTTTATTACAACTTAAAAAAAAACTTGTATGTTTGATCACCTTAACTTGGTCAAAACTTCATGAAATTCAATTTTTCTTTTTTTAATCCTATATTATATGAAGCATAGAATGTGATGCATGTTTTGGATTCAAAAAATCTGATACTGTTTGAAAGCTATATATGTTTTTCAATCAGCCTATCAATCAAGACTTTAGTTGTAATTCAAATAGAAAATGAATAATAATTATCTTTAAAATTAAAGTAAAGAATAATTTATATTGGTGGAAAGCTGAGAATCTTCTTTAAAAACCCTTTTCATTTCAACAATTTTGTTTTAAAAAAATTTGTTAGCCACATACCCTACAAATACCCATCATATCACCACTTTTTGGCCCATCATGATCTTGCACATACCCAGAAGAGAGTTCAAGATAAAACCAAAGAAGACCAAATGGATTGAAAGGATAGAATTTAAAGAGAGAAGAGGGAAAAGAAGCTTCTTGAGCCATTACAAGATATATTGAGCCATTACCACTAACAAAAGTAGCTGACAATTGGCAAGGCACTTGGAAATGGTCGTTTGAAGGTAAAAATGTCATGGGATGCTAACACATTGTACAAGTGTTCAAACACATCAACCTAAAAAACAAAAAGAATGAGAAAATCACAAGGTTCAATGCAAAGGTGATGCGTGAGAGTACCTATTGAAAAGGGGTTCTCAACATCTTGAGAGGGGAAAAGCCTAAAGTAGGGGCTAAAATGAGCCTACACAAGTTCTAAGTGAGTGGAAACTAAAGTGGATACAAGAATGTGAAATTGCAAGGGGTAAAATTTTATGACATTATAGTAGATAAATCCAAAGGATCTAATGCATTGGATGCAATAGCAAGTACATCAACCCTATGATTGAATTTCCTTATAATGTGTTGAATATTGAAAGAATAAAAAAATTCAATAAAATCTCAAACCTTATGTCTATAACTAGACAACCTATTGTAGTGACAATTGTATTTCTTCCTGAATTTTTTCACTACAAGTTCTAAATCTCATTGCACTATTAACATTTAACTGTTCTTACTAAGGAAATAATAATCCATGAAGCAAAGCTTCATATTTTGCAAAAAAATTATCCAAAAAAATTTTAATCTATAAGCGATAAGGAAAGATTTACCTTGAGAACATATAACTTTAATTATGATTGTAACTCCTTTCTTTGACTTCCATCCATCAAATTTCAAAGTTCACATTTGATTCTTAGGTTCATTTGATGCTTTGATGTTCACGTCAGCTTGGGAGACAACCTTTTCATAAGGTTTTTGTATTGTAGAAAAAAAGGAAACTTGCTTGATTTGGGAATAATTGATGATAAATTGAATTTAATAGGGCCTTGATTTAGTGTTGAGAGGTGTTTTTCACATCCACATTAGGTCTTGGTAGACCCTTGCAAACTGAATAAAATGCATTCATTAATGTCTTGTAATGGTGTTGTAACTTAGTGTTGTAAGAGAATTTCACTCTTTTCTAGACTTAATGGACCTATTTCCCCTTAATTCAACATTGTAAAATATATGTCATTGTATTATCACATTAATCTATAAGGATTGTAAAATATACTTATTGTTAATCTAGTGTTGTAGTGTGTCCTACACATTCACATTAGATATTCTACCTTCCTAGGCTGTGTGGACCTCATTTTAGTGTTGCAAAGTATATTTAATCATAATTTCATACTAAATTTTGTGTCCTTGGCCTCATCCACTCTTTACATAATCATTAATAGGCCACTATGACCCCATATTATGCATCTTGAGGCTTAATTTCATGAAATAATCGATATAGTCCTTATATATAAACCTTATTTTCTTACTTGTCGACATTTTTGCTAGCAAAAATGGCCCCTATGGGACCCATTCACCATTATGGGTGAATTAGTCCCATCTAGGTGGGACCCATTCACCCATGATGGTGAATGAGTCCCTTTTGAGCCATTTTTGGGTTTTGAACAAGAAAAATTAGGTTTTAAGTTTACTTTTTCTCCATGTCAGCCTTTAGGAGCCAATTAATGAGAAAATAAGATGAATTGCTTATAAATAAAAGCTTCTAAACCCTAATTCACATCTCATTCATTCATTATTCTTCTTAATAAATCTAGGGTTTGATCATTCTAAGTCATCAAGAGTAGATTCTTCATCCATTGCTGCAACAATCCAAGATCTATCAACATGGCAAGGTATTAATCCCTTCATTTCATGTTCATGCTTCATATTATTTCTTCATTTGGTTTAATTATCTAAAAGGGGTTTGACCAAGGAAAACCCCCATGCCTTAACATCCAACATTCATTCTTCTCTTGTGTGTTTACAGATTTAGGCATCTTGAAGACATGGAAATCACTGAGGATTAAGTTGGAAAGTTGTTCAAGCCATCTCTTCATTCATCAAGCCAAAATATCAACAAAAAGTCACTTTCAGGCCTGAATTTTATAGTTTCAGAACTGGACACCTGAAGAAATAGAAAGTGCAAACCAAAGACTTTTGTTTCCACTTTTGAATGTTCAAAAATTCAGAAGTGGACTCATTCACCATTAGTGGCGAATGAGTCCTATTGTCAGGATTGATTTTGGTTTTCTGTCCGGATACCCATTTGTTTGAAATGAGCTCCAAAATATTTTCCCAGATATAGGACTAATTTGACTAGAATGGCGAATGAGTCCTAGTAGGCTAAAATTTTAGCATCAGCAGCATTTCAAAAGTTATTTCCAATATCCAACCATTTCTCAGGTGTACACATTTAGTTTCATCAATTTTTGTTACAGTTTAGGGTATGTGCAGGATCATCATGGAAAAAAATAGACCCTTAAGTGGCAAAAAATCTAGAAAAATCAGAGTTAGGCAACTTGACGTAAAAAATTGAATAAGTTATTTATATTATTTAAAAAATATGTAAGAATAGAATCTGTAGCAAATTGAATGTAGTTTCTAAACTACTAGGTTTTTTTTTTAAAATAAAATCTATTTGGTGAAAATTTGAAATTTCAATGCAGTAGTACTTAAATTTTAGGGAAAAAATAAGAAGTAGGTGTCTTTCTTACTACCCTAACCACAAAAAAATGATAATATTTTTTTATAAGATTTTAGAAATAATTAGAGGACTCATGTCTGAATGTGATGCATATTTTTTTGTAATTTTTTTCCAAGTAAATAATTAGTTATGATTTTTTTATTACAACTTTTAAAAAATATAAAAAATCATATGTCTGACCACCTTAACTTGGTCAAAACTTCATGAAATTAATTTTTTCTTTTTTTAATCCTATCGTATGTGAAGCATATAATGTGATGCATGTTTTGGATTCCAAAAATGTGATACTATTCGAAAGCTATAGATGTTTTTCAATCAGCCTATCAATCAGGACTTTAGTCATAATTCAAATAGAAAATGAATAATAATTATTTATTAAATTCAAAGTAAATCATAATTTATATTGGTGGAAAGCTGAGAATCTCCTTTAAAAACCCTTTTCATTCCATCAATTTTGGGTAAAAAAAAAGGTCGTCAACCACATACCCTACAAATACCCATCATATTGCCACTTTTTGGCCCATCATGATCCTGCACATACCCTTTACTTTCATTTCTAGGTCATGTTTTCATATATCACAATGTGCTTTCCAAAAAGTTACCTTTCTTAGGTTTTGCATTAGTAACTCATTTAATTTTTCTATTTTTTGCACTTAGATCATTAGATTAGCATACTTCATCTGTATTTCATCTACTCTTGTATTACTTTTGAGCATGACTATTTCCCATTTTGGCCCTTCTTTCTTCTTTTAGGTGAAAAACCCTAGAAGTGATAGAAAGTATTAGGGTGCCAAAATCCTTTGTTAAGGTTTCTTAATTTTTCAATTTTCTCTTGAATTGTCATTTCTAGCTTCTTCTTTTCCTTTTTAAGAGGAATTTGAGTAATCTTATTTAATTTTTCTAGTTGCACCTTTTCTCAATTATATCTTCAATAGGTATGTGTTCTTTTTTTCATTAAATTAATAACTTCAGTCTACTTATTATTCTTTTTAATAATTGGTTGAATAATATAGTCAAATTCTCTTGATTTCTTATGTCCACTTTTCAACTCTTCAACTTGCACATATTTTTCTTTTATATTCTCTTTATCTCTCAAGGAGATAAGGTTCTTCTCTTTCTTAACTAAAACAATATATAATGCACAAGTATATTTAAAATATGCAAAATTTGAATTTTGCACCATCCTCTTAGAAGTATATATTCTAAAAATATAATTACTTCACCTTTATGTTGTTTTTATTTCTCACAGATAAAATTATAGAAGCTTTCCACTTGAATTCTTCACCATCATCTAAATATATTTATCTATGATTGAATTTGATGAGTATATTATAACTAGGAGTGATTTGGACATCATTTTTTTCATTTATTGACACAAATATTTCTTCATTTGGATAGCTGAGAGTTTCCTTTGTATACTCTAGGTTATACTTCAAAATAAAGAACCTCATTGTTCTAGTTCTATTATGTGATCAAGTACTTTATTTGTGGATCTTTATCAATCCTAATCTAGTTATGTATCCCTTTCCATAGTAGTCACATGTGTGAGAAGTTTGTTTCCATCTATCCATTCATATTCTTTGACCAATCCCTACTCAAAACCATTCCATAGGCTTTTGGAACGTCTACCACTTAAATATCAATGTAATTTCGTATCCTTAGGTTTGTTGCTAATTTGATATGTATAAATTAATTATTGAATAACATTTAAATCATTTTTATCCAATTTTATGAATTTATTGGATGACTTGGCTAGGGACAATTCTAATGTTTGGCATATAGATGGCAGTATAACATTTTATAGCATGACTAAATCTACCAAATAGTTGTGCAAGCTCTTTCCAAATATTCTCAGTGTTGAAAGAAAGGGAGGGGATTCAATTTTCTCATTATATAATGTCACATAAGCATTGGATATTTGTGTAGGGGTTTTATCTTTTGGATTAAAACTGTTATTTTTATTAGAAGAATATTTAGCTAAGGGGATTAATTTTAGAGAAGGTTCTTCTAAATATTTTAGGAAATATTTCTTGATAATAAGCATTTTCAACAACTCAACTAAAATAGAATTAATAGTAATTTTCTTTATTTCCCCAACAATATAATTCACTAAATTATTTGAATATGAATAATTGAGATTTACTCAAGGTTGTGTTATTGATTGAAAGTCAGGAGAATTTTGAGAAACTATCTTAGGTGGCTCTAGATTATTATTAGAATTAAATTCTGGAGGTGTGTTGAAATTATTTTGTGGATAATTACTACTTAGATTATAGTTGTTTCACTTTTGACACTCTTGGTAAGGGTAAACTTCATATATTTCCTAATTAAGTTCATTTTCATCCTTGTAATGGAATTCATAGATATCTAACATCAACCTTGACTCATATCCTAAATGTACTAGCTCATTGCCTTGTGAGGCACTAGACTCAACATTCTCTACATTTTGACACTTCACTCTAAAATATTCTAAGCTATTTTGAACTAAGGACAACAAATTCAACATGTGCACTAGTACTATGGATTCTACACCAATTATTCAAAGCAACTTCTATCAAATTGAACCTACCTGGAGGTATATTCTCACATTGATTGTAATTATGTAATGGAAATGCAATAATTTCATTGTTAGGCCTTGTATTCCATATCCAATCAAGTTTAAGAACATTATGGATCATATTCTGTTGGTTTTAATTGTTTAAAGAGTAGAAACTTTGGTTTCTTAATTGAGTGACTTCGATAGTAAGAATCTTTAATTGTGTAGATTTATCTATAATGTCTTATTTCTCCTCTTGAGCCTTGGAAATCACTATTGGTGTGAAATGGATGTTTTACTTAACTAGTCCACTATCATGTCTTATTCACATGCTAAGTTTACTTAGGTCCTAGGAATATTTCTAAAAGTCTTAGTTGTCATTTAGATCTTATCTTCCCTTATTGAATTCAATTCTCGAGTCCTAGGTATTTTAATATTAGTTGAATTAGTTGTCTCATGACATAGGATTAAGACACTTGTCATGATCATGTCTAATCCTATGTATCACCTTAGCTATATAACCAAGGGGTTCTTACTTGTAAATCATTTCATTTTATTACAATCCATTGTATTTCACATTGATCACATTTGATCTAATATTAGTTTGTATCAATTATTGAAAATTTATGCTCTTTCTTTTCTCTCTTGTAGAAGGTTATTTTTGGTTTTGCAAGTGATCCTGGGAGTTTGAGTCCTTGAGTGACACTGACATGATATTATAGATTCATATTTGCAAATCCTCTTTTCATATCTAAGGTTGATTCAATCTTGAGCTTTTATTTGGTGCACATTGGAGAAAAAATGACCTCACCATTGAGTCTAAAAGGCCCAAACACCCTTATTTTTATATAAAATAGTTGATATTTTGGTGAAAAATTCAGCTGTTTAGAAGGTTTGACAAATATAGTAGAAAAATTATCTATAAAATCCTTACAATATTTGGATAATATAATCCATATAGATCCATATAGGTCATAGGTAGGTTGCTAGAATCTATAGAAGGTGTGACTTGACATTTTAATTTTTAATTTTTTTTAAATTGCATCAATTTTCCTAAGAATTTTATTGTGAGTGTTTATGTTGAGGGTCATATAATACCCACAAGGCCTAATGGGTCTACGAGGGATGGGGGGCTAGGGGGAGTTGGTGGTGGGGGGGGGGGTGTGCAGGAACTACCACCCCACTAGTGCTGTACCTAGGCATTGTCATCACCCCCAACAATGATATTTTTTGTGTGGTTGTGATCACATTGGAACCCAAGGGTCAAGCACCTAGGGTCCCATTTTTCCCCCAAAGCCCTAATAGGGAACTTTTTTTTTAATACCATAACTTTTCATCGAGGTATCAACATTTTGTAAATAGGATATTAACAAAAGGGTGATTTTGAACACTTCATAGTGGTGCAATCCATTTTATTAGATTTTTTGTAGCTGATTTTTATTGTTATTTGAAGTCAAATTTTCCTTTTTAGACTATTGAGCTCATTGTGCTTTTCTAATTATCCAATTTTTATGATTTTATTAGCATTGGAAATTTATTAAGGAGATCTATAGTTCTATCCATACGCTTTTTCCAAATTTAGCCCCAGGTATTTTTTATACAGATTTGTGTGTATTCTCATTTTGGTTGATCACTTGTAGAAGATTTTCCCTTTTGGGAAGGCTTCACTTTTAGTCTATATCATATTAGGAAATTTTAATTTCAATTTGAGGATTACATTCTTAGATATTATTGTATTTTCCCATATTTGGTCCATCTTGGAATTGTAAACTCTAGGAAGCAATTTTGGCATTAAAATCTTACTAAATATAAAACACCAAATCATAATCTTGGGGGATTCTTCATTAACTAATTTGGGGCAATCTCTTGGTGCATTCTTTAGATTTGTTTTCTAGTGCTCTTGTATTCTATGGATCATTCTAAGGTTCTTTTGCTAACGCCATTCTACTATTCAACTTGGAATCAACATGTATAGAATGCCCTAATGAATAAAGGTCACTCTCTATATGTTGAGAATAAGGTACTTGAACCTAAAGATGATGGTAAAAACATAAAATGGATTATTAAACATATGATAGCTTTTTGATTTCTTCGTAGCTTAATTTCTCAAGATCTATTATTTGAAATTGAATCAGGGAAAGATTCACATGAATCTTGGAATAAATTAAAAATATTATATGACACTATAAGTGAAATAAGAGTCTATCAAATTGATAATGAATTGATGATCCTTGGTCCTCAAAACTTTGATAACATCCAAGAATACATCACTAATGTTAATGATCTAAACTTGAGTAATGTGAAGAATGTGGAATTGAAAAAAAGGACATGCAATTGGTTTATATAATGCATTAAACATTTCGATTATGCTGATTTTTTTTCTAGCTTTCATACTCATAGGTTAATTATGGATTTTTCATATACTATACTTTCATTTGTAGATTTTCTAAGATGTTAATATATGAGAAAAAATAATTCTTTCTATGATTCTCAAAATGTCACCACAATATTAGGTATTGTTGGTTTGTCAAGTGAAAGAGTCAGAACAATTTAATAACAAACATAATAAATCAAAGAATTTAATCCAGATTTCAATCAATCATAAAGTAAATCATCTTCAAAAGGGAAATCATCTAAGAAGAAGAATCCTACTTGTTCATATTGAAAGAAGATTGGAAATGACAAAAAAAATTGTTTTAAGAAGGATATTAATAAATTGAAACATCTTATTAAAAAATATCACATTAATCTACCTTCTAAAATGTTTGATTGAACTTATTCTTCTTCAAAAAAATTTAATAAGGGTAAAGGCCATCCTAGTTTTGTTACTACTTTAGGTAAAAATAAATGAAAATATTTTTTTTCTTCTACAAGTCTTAGATTAGGGAGATGAATTCTAGATTCAAGAGCATCTCATAATATAACCTCTTCATAATCAAAATTCTCTTCTTTTGAACCTTGTGCTATTTCTCATATTTTTATTGGAAACAATACATACATGAATATAATTGGGAAGGAATATACATGGATATTGGGGAGGAAACTTTGAATGATTTTTTGTGTGTACCACATTTTTTAATCAATATTCTTTCCATCTATCAAATTACCCATGGTGTAGTAGGAAAGACAGAGGAATTCACTCTTGATTTAGTTATCATTAGATACATGAAGAGTAGAGAGACTATTTCTATTAAGATGGTTGACCATAAATCTCATTTATACACCTTTAAATATTTTCCCTTTGATGATGGCTTTGATTCTTCACATATTGATCACATTTTTTGTGTGGACACTGATTTTTAGAAAAGAATAGGCTAATTAAAATTAGGTGTTCTCACATGTGATCCCATTATGAAACATTTAATTCCATCTCCACCATCTTCTATTGTATTTGATGATTCTTTAGTTCTCACAATTTTTCTCTCTTGTGATTCAGTGCAGTAGGGTATACATTATCTTCTAGATATTGCTACATGACATGCCTACTTGATAGATGTTATAGGTTTATTTGTTGAGTCCCACATTTCAAATTTGGGATATGCAATTTATTGAATATGTCTCATCTTTTATGGACATTATCCTTCTTTAGTTATTGTGAGGGAACACTCTAACCCTTCGTTTCATTCTCTACATGATCATTCTTCATAGTTTGACATGATTTTGGACAATTTTGTGAAAATATTGGAGACTTGGCTTCTTTATTTTTAGATGATATATCTTTATCTTTGGATTGTATAATAAAATCATCTCTACTAGATTTTGGATTGTCATATTCATTAGTGTGGCCTAGAATGCTACTTTGGAGTGCGACAACTTTGAACATCGATATGGAGACACTTGAACATAATTTAGAGATATCACACATTGTTATTCTTTTTGCATCTTCCTTTCAAGAATGATAATACATCCTACATACCATCTTGGATTTGTTTATTCCTTAGGAGAGGGATGTTGTTTGACAATATCATATCATCTTCAACATTTAATTTTGAGCATCTATCATCTCTGTAGTAGAATCTACCTTGAAGGGGTATCTACATGGTCTATCTTCTTTTCTCTTACGAGGGGTCCTTTTCCTTGCATGGGGGATTTTCCTTCTCATTGTTTAGTGAGAATTTTATTTTTATCTCTTTTTGGGAGGAGCTTTGTCTCGTTGGGTTTTCTCCCTTTCCTTTTTTGTGATAGATTGCATTTATGCATGGGTACAATAATATGGCCTAGTAGTCAGAACACATATTTTCATCATTTTTTTTTCATTCCTCCCTAATTTACACTTAAGGGGGTGTTGGTGTGAATTAGGAATTTTAACTAACTAGTCCACTAGTAGGTCATATTCACATGTCAAGCTTACTTAGGTCATATGAATCTTCAAGAAGAATTAGTTTTCATTTAAATCTTATTTTATCTTATGTATTTAATTCTTGAGTCTTAGACCTATATCACTCATTTTCAACCCAAGCATTCATGATATCATAATAGCACATTCGAGGTCAAGCATTGTAGAAAATTGGAGTCTACAAGAGTATTCAAGAGTTGATTATCAAGAATTTTTGAGCATTATTCAAGCATCAAACATCATGTCAAAGTCTCCATGCATTTTGTTTATTTTTTAGCTAACATTTGTGATGTAGGGTTTTGTATTTCAAGCAAGCATTCAAGTCAAGATCCATATCATTCAAGAAAGATTCAAGATCTACATCCATTGGAGCCATTTCATACATGTTTGTAGCACATTATTGCTAGGGTTTAGTGAGTTACAACATTACATTTTGTTCATTAATCATTCCCCTTTCCTATTTCATTTCATTTCAAGGTTTGATTTCTTAAAACATGTTTTGACCAAGGAAAACCCCTTTCTACTAACAAAACAACATTTTTCCCTCTATTTAGTGTCTGATTTGCAGATCTAGGTTGAAGAATTTCTAAGGAGAAAGATTGGAAAAAAATTGTTGAAGTTGCAAATTCATTCAAGTGGTCATCTTACTTACAAGACCATTGGAGAAAATTTACAGAGCAGAAAATTCATATCCAAATCTGAAAACTAGGTGGAGAAGACAAAGAAAACATTGAAGAGAAGATTCATACTTTATATTTCTAGAAAAACCTAACTAGACTAATATGCCACCCATGGTATATGATTCCCGATTCAGTGAAGTTTACAGTTTTCATGAGTTTCAAACATATCTTTGCTAGAATTTTGTTCTTTCCTAGAAACCCTAATATGGGACTAAATCAACCAGTCTAGCATATGAGTCCTAAAAAACATTAGAATTAGTGTTTTTAGCATTTCATATCTTCATTCAAGCCTCTACAGGTTTTCAGGTGCATGCTTATGATTTTAGAGTTTTTTGTTCTAAATTACATGCATTTCTAGGTCATTAAAGTGAAGTCTTGCATTATACTAGGTCTAAGCATTGGGTCTTGCATTTCATTAGTCTTTCCAAGCTCTATCTTGGTGGTGAACCCATATTTTAGTCATAAATCAAACCCTAGGACACCCTATTGCAAGATCTCTTTCTCTGATTTTAGCATTAGATTAAGATCTCCAAGGTTTCCTTGAATGATGCTAGGGGAAAAGTGATGTTCTATGTCCTAAACCAAAAAGAAGCATCCATTTTTCAACTAATCATTTTGGTGAACCAACATTTAGAACATCATAATTATAATTTGTAGTGCATTATTATCCTAGATCTAGCTTGCATTAACATTACATTAGGGTTTGCATTATTTAATTGGAATCTATGGTTTCTAAATCTTGCATTAGTGAAAGTGCATATAGGTTGCATTTTTGCATCTTGCATCATTGAATATCATTTGAAATATTCATTTACATTTAGTCTACAGATCATCCAAACTAAAAAGCATAAAATTCACTTAAAATTTTCTAAAATTTGTGAAAAAAATGCTCACTGGGACTCGCCCCTCTGGGAAATTTAGTTCAAGTTCATATTTTAAACTTCATTTTTTAGAGTATAAAACTTTATTTCTATGCTTCTATTTGCTATCTGTAGCTTTCAATTTTATTTTACAAAGTTTTTGTTATATCCATTTCATTGCATTAAGTTTTATTTCATTTGAATTGCATTTCCATCCATCTTGCATTTAGTGTCCCTTGCATGAGCTTTTCTACTTGGTATCCTATTGCTAATACTATAGTGAGAAATTTTTTGAGACTCAAGTCATCCCATGATAACACAATCATTGTGGATCTTGGGTTACCTAACTTGTTTACTACTAGTGTTGATACTAGTTCACTATGTATGGAACATACCCTTAACACCTCTTTTCCTTCAAGTAGTGTGACAAATGTTGGAAAAATGGTTGCTAGTATTCCACAAGAAAAAATAATCCAAATTCATGAAGACTTAGCAAACCTAAAAAATCAAATAAGTCTTGAAATCATTTCAACCATTGCTATCCCTACCATAGATAACATTCATTGCATGTTTGAAAGTGAAGAAAGGGTTGACCTTGTGAGTGACATAGTTCAGATCTTTTGAGAGCATCTTACCTTAACCACTAGTAATAATCAACCCATGAATGCTATCCAAAACCAGGAAGGAACTCAAATTCCTCCTCTCACAACAATTACCTCCGTTCCTACCTACACCAACCCTCAAGTTACAACAACAATGCAACCTACTAGTAATGTGATTCCTTCCTTGGGTATTTCAACTAGCATGATCCCTAGTACCTTTCTGGCATCACAAGTCGTATCTCATACCAATTTACCACCTATAAGAATCCCATTCACTTGTCTCAAAAACACATACACCCCCACCATACTCACCTCCATCTCAAAATGCAAACAATTATGTCATTATAAACCAACTGTTGCAAACCATAAATCATCCCTCCAAAAGAAAGTTTCCACCATAAACCAAAATCAAAAAGGCCAACCTACATACTATGTCAAAAGCAATCCCTTATCCCTGGAGATATTGAGAAAGTTGATACCAAAAGGTCTAGAGATTCATAGATTTGAGAAATATGGGGGGAAAGGAGATCCTTATAACCATGTTTCTTCCTATACTACATTTTCTAGTGACTTTTCCCTTGAGGATAAGCTCTTGGAATGGTTCTCTTTGTTACTGAATAAATCAATTTGTTCATTCAATGAACTTGTTGATTCCTTTACAAATCATTTCTAGGTGCACATGACTCCAAAGATGACTTTAGCCAATTTTATGAGATGTAAGAAAAGGGAAGATGAAATATTACCAACTTTATTTTACATTACCAATTGCTTTATTCCAAAATCGACATAAGGGTTATTGACCCTCACCTTCAAAATATTTTCAAAGAAAAATTACAAATATATAAGATAAGTTTAGCATGATAAAGTTTCCCTCCTTTTTGTACTTGTTTACTACCCTTCGTGATTATCAAAACTCAGTTAGTAGTTGTGACACAAAATCAACCTCTATCCATCTAAGAAGTCTATATCCGCAAACCAAAAAAACTACCAACCCTTTAGAAAACATAATAAAGGCTTCCTTCAACTTAATCCCCCTCAACAAACAACTCAACATGTTGATACCCAAGTGGCTGCTATAAGGAAGACAACTCTTTTTTCATTTGGCGATCTAGCTAGGCAATTCACTCCCTTACCCGATACCCTTCGTAATACAATTTCACAACTTCTAGAACAACAAATGATCACCTTGCTATTGTGTGGTCTCACAACATGCCCCAAGATTGTAAGACTTGGGGAACCAAGTGAAAACTAACACTTACGACAAGTGTTGGCTAGTTGAAGAGATCACCAAAAGTTAAAGTTAAAGAATTTTTTTTTGAAGTACTTCGTGATTTGAGTGTACTGGGTATCGAGTACTGGTCTGAACTAGAAGGCTAGAAGTGTAAAGTGTTATTTCAAGGTTTTTGGTGAAGCATTCAGGTCCAAGAATAAAGGTCTAGGAAAATGTGGAGGTTCCAGTGAAATCCAGGGTCTGGGAAAACATTCTTGGTAAAAGCTAAAGTATTGGGTATCGGGTACCAGGTAACAATGTTAAGTTAAAAGTTAAAAGTTAATGTTTTCCCAAGGGTCCAAAGGTCTGGTAACTTGACTAAAGGGATAATTATGTGAGAACATGATTTTAAAAGTGTGATATTTATGGTGTGCTTGAAATAATGATTTATTAATAATGGTTTTATTTTAATGATATTTTTTATGAAGGTTTTAAAATGGATTTAATGTGTGCAATTATTCTTGCAAGAGGAACAGGTTATGATGTAACATTCGAGTATGGACAGTTAGGAAAATTTGGATCATGAATCGAATCATATACAGAATAGGAGATATGTTTTGGGAGTCTATGCAAAGGAGTCTATGGTTTTAGAATACCAAGAATCCTATTATTACACATGCAGCGAAAGAAAGTGCCAACCTCCAATGTGACTTGTTCCCGAGAGTATTGAACCCAAGGCAGAACTAGAGTGCATGAGAAAAATGTTAAAGTAATCATTTTGAATATATGGGAAGTTACTACATCCTATTTAGATTCAAGTTGTTATCCTAGTGATAACAAATATTAAAATCCCAAAAGATATCAACGTGCTGGTGAATATTGACATCCATTGACTTCATCAACAATTCTCTTACCAGTTGTCATATTCCATGTGCCTTGTTTTGATTAGTCCCTCGGATTTCCTCTCATGTATTTTTCTTATCTCCCCTATGTCTTGTTCTTATTAAAGGCCTAGAGGTGTTTCATTTTAAGTTAAGTTCAAAATTTGTGGATGTCGAAAGAGCCAAAACTTCTTAAGTTTTTTTTTTTTTTTTCATGTTTTCTGAATCATTCCAAATTAAAAACTTCTATGCACATAGAAGCTAATCAATATCAAACCCTATTTGAAAGCTACCTCCTCATATGAAATCTTTTATAGCTGGTTGTTTGTTCAGTTGGACAAGACTGTATGTTGCATTGTTTAAGGGTGCATACATAACATACCTAGTGTCCAAATTAACCCCCCTTTCTATAAAATATTGCATCATTCTATGTCTAGCTATGAAGCAATGTAGTGAAGTATAGATTGGTTTTCTTTGATTTTTTAAACTATTGGTGCATGCATGAATAATACCTAAGAGAAATTTTACTTTTTCTTGAGTATTTTTTATGCTTTAAATTTTAGAATAGATGTTAAATTTTAGAAAAAAATTCAAAAAAGAGATAAATGAATAGAATTTTTATTGCAAATCTTCAATTCTATAATATTGTGGAATGCTTAAAGCTAAATTTACTTAAGTGATAGAAAAGTTGTTTGAAATTTATGAAATATTATTGTAAATTTGTTGATTTCATGAAATTGTTCGATGATTGGATAGAGAATATCTTTTATCGATCCTTATGATTCCTTTGAGAACTAGAAATTACCGTTTTCCCCTCGTGATTAACAAAATTTTCACAACAAACCTTGATTCAAACCTAGTATGGTCAAGACCTGATATAAATGAGCCTTGGTATTAAACTGATTCAACCTTAAGATTTAGGTTGTCCTAGTTCAGTCTTTCAAGTGAAGATAGGCTCCCGTGGTCTTTTTGTGAGGATATATCTAGACTATTGGCATGTGAATAACATTGTGATCAACACTTGCATCCCATTAAAACTCCCAATCCTGGTAAGCCTTTACCTCTAAATTTTAGATCCAATTCCTATTTTCAATTATCACTGATAAAATGGACACAATACAAAACATTACAAGCGTGTAAAATATCTTGTGCAAGACCTCATTGATTTCAGTCGAATTTCAGTTGGTGATGTTAATGATAAAGGAAATAAATTTGTGGCCCGTCCTAACTAAAATCTATAAATCTTTACCAACCCTATTTGAAACCATAACATTTCATTTGTCAAAGCTAGTGAGACTAAAAAGTATGATGTGATGAATGTTGATATGGATGACGAGAACATGGACATTGTTGAAAAAATCCCTATGGCTACTAATGACAAAGGCTTGATTGCATTGATCGAAAATCAACCACGTAAGGATTGAACTAGAAATCCTCTTGAAATTTCTTTCTCCTCACAAGATATACTTAAACATGCACCTGATGGTCCTCTTTACATAGCTGACTGAATCTATGACAAGCCTACTAATGAGATATTAATAGATCTTATTTTTGGAGAGAATGTGATAAATAAGGAATTCTTACTTGTTCAAAAACTTTATCAAGAAATATATAACAAAATGAAAGCATGGATCAACACACACAATGGTTTTTCTTTCCCTACAATAGGATTTCACATTCTCCATCATCTTGCAATCAAACCAATTTCATGTGAAGCTAGGCTATCCATGGCTTCGCTCCATGAATGTGGTATCTTCATTTGTGCCTAAAAGCTTGAAGTTTCCCTTTGACAATAAAATCTTTAATGTGCATCATAGTGGCTTTAATCCTTTGTCTTCCTAAGGGAACTTTTCACTAGATTAATTTTGGCCTGAGCCTATGGAACCTATTAAACCTTGTGAGGATTTATTTTTCAAATTTTACCAAAAGTTCAAGGCAAAGAAAATAGAAAAATTATCACTTCAAAAAATTCCTTAGCATTCAAATGAGTCCACCATCCTTGATGAAACCATGATTGAGAAGGTAAAGACATTACAAAAAACCAAGACCAACCCAAGATAGATCCTTTTCCTATATCCTATAAAAGACCAAGAGATAATGAAACCAATCCTTCTGTATCTCCTAGGATAAAACAAGTTTACAAACCTAAAGAGAAAGTGGCTGAAAAACCTCCTAAGGTTCCTTTTGTTCCACCCCTTAGGGAAGAAAAGAATCTAACAATTGACAAACCCAGTCCTACATAACTCTAACTTGACAATTGTACTAAAAGAAGCAGAAATGCTAGAGAGCATAGGCGTAGATTTCATGCTCTTGCTCAAAGGATAGATGAAGAAAACAACAAAGAAAATCAACATCCAAACTTGACTGAAGCAATACACGATCACTCACAACAAGAACAAAATACCTCCTTGGAAATTATCAGGTCGACCTCCCATTGTGATTAACTTGGAGGATGATGATGAGATTGCTAAGATTGACGAAGAAGTGCATAATTAGTTGAATACATTATTTTCCTCTTCTAAGAGCTTAATTGATAATTATCCTAAGAAGAGTATTGAACTCAATGATGATCCTAGTTTGACACTTGTTGTGATCCCTTTGGCTAGTTTCCCGCATTCTTCTTACGACTCAAACAAGATTGGGTTGTAGATGAATTGTTAATAGGTTGATTCTCATCTGCCTTAGTAGTCTCACTTTTATTTTCTTTTCCATTTTCCTTGTGTGATTGCATGTGAAAAAAGTGATTTCCCCATACTGTTCAATTCGATGTATCTTTCTCTTTGTGACATTCCTTTATTTGTACCCACATTCTTCTCTATGTCATAAATCTTTTATCTTTTCCTTTGATTTCCTTTTCATTTGTCTTGTGTTTTTCTTTTGGGGATGAAACAAGGCATTGAGACATTTAGGTCTCTTCCATGTTGACCCAAAAACCTTTCCTTTTTCATTTGTCTTGTGTTTTCCTTCTAGGGATGATGGAAGGCATCAAGACAACCATGTATCTTCCATATTGATCTAATTTTTTTTTCACTCTCTTTGTTTCATTCTTCCCATTCCATGAGTATTTGGGGAATGATGACAATTTTGAGCACTATAAAGACATTGTAGCAAGAATATACTGACCCTGAATCCATGGATCCCTCATGTGTTTGGAGTTTCATTTTGGGGGAAACCACCCTTTTCCTTTTTTATGATGTAGCTTCATTTGGAAACATATGACTTGGCATAGGGATTTCCACATAAGCTCTCATGTTCTCTTTATTGTTAGCATTTATCATATGCCACTTTAAATAAATTTCTCACAACATGGTGTTTAACAATTTCTTTAAAGTGGGGGCATACATTGGAATTATTCTTTTGCATTTCAAGTTTCATTGTGTAGTATTATTACTTCATGCAGTGTGTCTTTCACTTTGTGGTTGAAATTGGGTGTGATGTCCTTCAAGAGTGTGATCTCTCTTAGCATATTATATTCTTCTTAGTGGTTTGAATGAACACACTACATCCCTTAAGTTGTGAATCCTCTATTATTTGATTGGTCATGTCATGGAGACATTAGGAAAGATGTTCCCTAAGTTAAGACCTTACATGAACTAAGAAAATCTCCTTTGAACATGCCTTTACATTATTTTTTTCTATATGGCCACCTTGCATAACACACTTTGCTTTCCTATGGAACCATCTTATTTGTCCATGAATTTCAAGCATACAAAGCTTTGCTTGCCTCATGGAGCTTGAAGTTCATTACTGTGTACGCCTTATCAAAGATATCAGGAGGTATAGCTCTAGTTTGGTTGTACGAGAGCTGAACGTAGGCATCACATCCCATTGCCACTTGCTTGGGAGCACATACTGGTCATGTGTTTCACCTTTTTCAGATACTCACCCAATGGATAGCTTGAAGTTTTGTTGCCTCAGAGTGAGCGTGCATTTTTTAGACAAACAATCTAGATCTAATCCACATCATTTTGGAAAAATGGTTGAAGCTTGATCCATCCCTCTATTTTTTTCTTTATGTTTATGTTCCCTTCTTTATGACTTTGTCAATGCATGCTTATGCCTTGATTTTTCTCTTCATATCATATTTCATGTGTGTTCCTTTGCATGCCTATGTTGGTTTTCCATAGGATCTTGAACTAGGGGCTTTCTCAACCCTCTTGATCATTGTCATCCTATCTTACTAGCAATAGTGTACTCAAATCCCTCTTTTGATGTTTGTTGGTCTACTTTAGTGTGAGTTCGCAACAAGTTCCTCTCACTAATGTGGGGGCTAGATGTAATAATGAAAACTATATTCCCTTTTTAATTAAGGAATAATTAAGATTAAAGTGGACTTAATGTGGCCTTGATCTAGTGTTGTATTATTTACACATTCATATTGGATTTAGGGTCCTTCTAAGCTAAATAAACCTAATTTATCCTTAATTTAGTGTTGTAAATTGTAATCATTTACACCTTCACATTAAATTTTTGGCCCTTGTGAACTAAATGAACTTAATTGTGCCTTATTTAGGGTGTTGTAAAGTGTTGTATCACACTTTCACACTGATCTAGGGTTTTATTAATTAATGGGGCTTCTCTGTGCTTTAATTGGCCTTACTTTGCTTGAACAAGCCTTAATTAATACATCTTTTCAAGGATAATCTTGGCATAAACCAACATCCAATCATAATTCAGGTGTTTTTAAAGTGTGTGACCTAGATTTAGTGATATGAGACTCATACACCACCTTGGGAATATGAGTCCCACCTAAGTCTCGGGGCCTCGATTTCGATTTTGCATCATTCTAATCATTTTTGAAAAATGGGTCCCATAGTTAAGCCTAATGGGACTCATATTCCATCTTGGGTGTATGTGTCTTGTGTGACCCAAAACTAAATTTAATTCACATTCTTGGTGGGATTTTATTCTCCTAGATCTAATGTTGGCTTGTAATGTTATAATTTTGAGGAATTAGGCATAAAAAAGTATAAATACAAGGTTATTTAACTCATTTTCACCCCAATCATTCATGAAATCATCCTAGCACATTTGAGAGCAAGCATTGGATTCTACAAGAGCATTCAAGAGTTGATTATCAAGCAGTTTGGAGAATTATTCAAGCATCAAGCATCATGTCAAAGTATCCATGCATCATGTTTGTTTCTGAGTTAACATTTGTAATGTAGGGTTTTGTATTTCAAGAAAGCATTGAAGTCAAGATCCATATCATTCATTAAAGAGTCAAGATCTACATCCACTAGAGCCATTTCATTCATGTTTGTAGCAATTTATTGCTATATTTTGGTGAGTTGCAACATTACATTTTGTTCATTCATCATTCTCCTTTCCTATTTCATTTCATTTCAAGGTTTGATTACCAAAATGAGGTTTGACTAAGGTAAATCCCTTTCTACTAACAATTTTTTTCCCTCTCTTTAGTGTGTGATTTATAGATCTAGTTTGAAGAACTTCTCAGGAGCAAGATTGGAAATAAGTTGTTGAAGTTACAAAGTCATTTAGGTTGTCATCTTACTTACAAGACCATCAGAGAACATTTACAGAGCAGAAACTTCATATTCAGATCCAGAAACTAGGTGGAGAAGACAAAGTAGACATTGAAGAGTAGATTCAAACTTTGAATTTCTAGAAAACCCTAACTAGACTAATGCACCACCCTTGGCATATGAGTCCCATTTCAGTGATGTTTGTAGTTTTTATAGGAGTTCTAGACATATCTCTGCTAGATTTATGTTCCTACCCAAAAACCCTAATCTTGGAATCAATCACCCAACTTGGTGTATGAGTCCTAGTCAACATTAAAATCAGTTTTTTCAACATTTCAGATCTTCATTCAAGCTTCTATATATTTCCAGGTGCACACTTCTGATTTTACAATTTTTTAGTTTTGAATTACAAGTGTTTCTAGGTCATTTAGTGAAGTCTTTCATTATACTAGGCCTAATCATTAGGTCTTGAATTTCGTTAGTCTTTCCAAGCTCTATCTTAGCGGTGAACCCATCTTGTAGTCATAAATCAGACCCTATGATACCTTATTTCAAGATCTCTTTCTCTCATCTTAGCATTAGATTGAGGCCTCTAGGGTTTCCTTGAATTATATTAGGGGAAAAGTGTTGTTCTATGTCCTAAACCATAAAGAAGCATCCATTTTTCCACTAATCAAAAGTTAATAAAGTTGGCCATGATTGAAACTTGAAACTTAATATTGCTTTATGGGCTTATTACAGTAGTATCCCCACAACTATAAGAGCCACTCCATATTCCCTAGTATTTAGAACCAAAGTTATTTTTCCTATTGAGGTTAACCTCTGCTCCTTAATAGTGCCTTTAAAACATGTCACTGATGAGGAAGATTATTTATTATCTAGAATGCATAAGCTTGATCTATTAGACAAGAGGCATCTCAATGCATTAATCATTTACATCCTTACCAAAATTTCCTTTGTCCAGATTATAACTTGAGAAGATAAAAAAATGAAAGTTTGAAATTGGAGATTTGGTCCTAAAAGAAAATAAAAATAATCAACAATACATTTACAAGAAAGGAATGTTTGAACCTAATTAGTTAGTGAAGGTGAATACTTTATTGATAATTAGGGAAAAATTAATACATATATAAAGAGGATAAATGCAGTTGAACAACATCTAACTACATAACCATCTGATAACCACCAATATAATATAAATTTTTAACATCCCCCTCACTTATTACATTGTTCTTGTAAATGTATCCTAAAAATTTCAAATTTCACCTTGCTAAGGGACCCCAACCCTGCTTAAAGCTACATAACCAAAATTCCCAAATAGAAAATAGATATACATTATTGAGAAGATCTTCCTTTGAAGAAAGAAATCATACATTAAGTGGAACTCCATCAAGATATCTTGTGACCCTCGAAAGGGTGTAACTTTGAGATAAATTCTAGAGTTCTTCAACTACCATTTTCTTGAACTCCCGAATCATTGATTTCTAAATTATTCAACAACAATCCATAATGAGCTATGACAGAAATCTATCAAGCTATCTAATGACCCTCAAAAGAGTATAATTCTCAATCACAATATTATAAACTCGCTAGAAAACAATCCATATTGAGTTCAAAACCAAATCTCTTACCTGTCTCCAAATATCAAAATTCACAATATATATATTCTTGAAATCCATTAGTGTCAACAAGGAAAGCAAGAAGAACTAGCTCAATCAATAAGCTTTGAAATGAGAAGTGTGTAGGATGATGGAGCTAGGCAAGAATCTCCTAGTTTGTGTCCTTTGGTGTGAGATGTTTTTATCATTTTTGGTGGTCCTATTAGGTAGGGTGTGTGTCACAATGGTAGTAACAAGCCTTGTGGGTCACCACATGTCCCTTCCCATGTTTCTTAAAAGGTACCTTCACTATTGTTGATCATTAAAGCTTGCACCTCTCCAACCAACATTATGGGAAATTCAACAAGTGGGGGACCAATTTGCGCCTCAATGAATGACCTTTGAGATTTTTAAATAAAGTCAACTCTTCTTTTTGTTTGGGGAAAGGGGTAGAGAGAAATGTAAATAAAACATAAAGACAGTGATGTGCCAAAACTTTAACAACATTTCAAACCTTAACAATTTCTTACAACTGATAAGATAGACATAGAGTGTGAGAGACCCTTCATTGTTGGGAAGAGAACAAGAAACAAAGGCTATAGAAAGCATAATATACTCTTTCAAATCTCCATATGGGAAGCATCCATTAAGGTCCAATTAGAGACATGAAAACCCTAAAGACTAATAGGAATACTTAGATATTTATAGAATCCTTCCTCTTTTACAACATAATATGAAAAATGACATACCTTTTATAGAAAATGAAAGAGTATAATGGACATAATCCAATTTCTGAAAGATAGAATAGAACATAGAAGCTAACAAAATGTAAAATAATTTATAGGAATATCAACATAAAGCTTTAACACAATGTTCTCAACATGAACAAAATACGAGAAAGAAAATTGAAAAAGGGCATGAAAATGCACAATCTCACATATTTCTTCCTAATAGATCAAATTCTCATGATATTTTAATTGAAAACAAAGGTTAGATGCCAATTTGATGATAGTCTGAATTAAATATAACATGCCAAAGAGAATAAACAATATTCTATAAAAACCTTCCTACTTGTAAGAAAATAAGGCTCCCGAAAACAATATCTATATTCCTCGAGAGATTTTCAAGGAAAACTTAAGATTTTTTTTTTTCATTGCTATCAACCCTTATTTATAGCCAAAAGAAGAGGGCACCTCCACACACAATCCAGAAGAAGAAACTGCCAAATACCTAAATATGATAGCTCACAATCTGATCCTAGATCTTGATTAGATTGCAACAATCTTTGCTAATTAAGTTTCAACTACTTCATTAATGGTTTCAAATATTTAGTGAAGATATATTTTTAGAAGACAATCAGATTTTAACATAGCCTGGAAAAAACTGATTGATCAGTTATGGAGATTGATGACACAGACTCGAAGGTTCTACCCCAAAAGTAAGACATCCATCACACTCCCCAACAAACTCTACCCAGAAAGATCATTACATAGAAGGTATATATTGCCCAATGAAAATATATGACATGCCAAGTGAGTGGATGCTTTTAGATTTTGTGACAGTCATTTTGAATAAAATCCCTGCCAAGAATACATGTGTCCTAGTTCAAGCCCAAAAGGGAAATGATATATATAAAGTCGCGTAGCCACCACGTGGCATATTGTACATCTTTATGTGAGATTTGTCTTCATCCTTTTGGCATATATCCATCCAAAAGTGGAAATGAAACAAGGGATGGAAACAAAAATGTTGAAAGGAAAAATATGTTCCACAGTTCTAGCGACTCACAGGGGGGCTTCGCTTGCGGAGGCATGAACCTAGATCTATAGTAATTCCTAGAGTTTGAGGAAAGCGGTGTGTTGGGTCTCCCAATCTACATTAGTGGGTTAGATGAGGGTGCATAAAATATTGTATGCTTGATCTAGATCAAGGACTTCTTTAAAAGAAACCCCTCCAAACCTTGATGAGATAACTTCAATGTAGTAGTATAGTCGAGAAAGGAGAAAAATTTCCTTCTCAATCTCTGTGATAGTGGGTGATGGGCTTAAACCTTGTAGAGTTGTGAAGGCCTATATTTTGAGCCTGATTTCTCCCATGATTTTCTCAATTGTTAACACTCCTCCATCCGATGAGAAGAGGGTGGGTAATCCTATCTAGAGAAAAACATTAAACCCTTCTATGATCTCGTTGACCTTCTTATAAAATGTTGCTTGAAATATTTTACTGTTTCATGTGACCTTGTGGTAGATGATGAGTTCATTTTCTTTCCTCACAACTTCTCTTCAATCAAGAATTTTAGTGTCCCTTAGGGCTTCCTCAGTTTCTTTACATAATTTTACAACTGAGATCTTTAATTCTTCAGCCTGAGGGGTGAATGTGTGAAGAATTTGGTTGACTGCAAGGCTAACTTTATAAGTTAGTTCCTGAGCATCCTTTAGAAAATACAAGGTTGGTTTCAGAGCTGCAACTACAACTATGATTCTCTCCCAATGAGTAGATATTAGTCTTTTTAGTATCAAAAGGATTTTCGATCCTTGTGTTGTGATCAGTTCCTACTAAAATTGGGACTCTCTTTCTTTCATAGTTTCCTCCAATTGATTCTTATCCTTGAAGGTGTTTGTAAGCTCAGAGTGTAGCTTCCCAATCTCTTCATCGTGAGTCTAAAAAATTGACTCAATATCTTGATTTTCTTGTTTCACCCTTTTTGTTTCTGCCTAGGCCTTTTGAAGGTTGTTGAAGGCTTGGGATCAGATGGTATCTAATTCCTTCTGCATGTCCTCCATTTGTTTATCCATCTCGTGAAGCTCCTTTTCTAGCCCATTAGATACAACATTTATTATGGATATATCTCTATCCAAACTTTTCTACTTTTTTGATACTCTACATTTGTTTCATATTCACACATGAACTCACTTTTCAATTTCTCTATCTCGACATAAAGTTGATAGTTCTCACTATGGGTCTCTTCAAGCAACTAAGTTGCTTCACCCTGTTGACCCTGTAATTGCCTTAGGCAGGCCTTTCTACATCTTTGTCTTTGATTTTTGCCTATAGCCTATCCACTATGGCTTTTACATTTTCCAGCTCTACCTCACATTTATTCAACATTTTGTCCATTTGTTCATAGTTGTTGTAGACTATCTTCTGAGTTGCTTTGGCTAGAACCACTTTATCACATGAGAGAGTCTCATTCAAATTGAGGTCTACTATTTTTATGTCATAATCTTCAAAATGAATTTCTCCCTCTATCTTGGACATCAATGGCCTCATGGAATCAATCATCAAATCATTTTTCTCTTGATCAAAAGAGGCTTCAATATTGTGAGTTGCTGGTTTTGGCATGGCATGTACTTGCAAGTTTTTCTTTCTTTCCTTTCAGGCTTGCTTTTTTGCATCCATATGACTTTGATGACTTTGTGGGGTATCAATACTCTGTACAACAAGCGAAATACTTAGAGGGAGGTTAAAAAGGGTGACAAAAGGAGAGGCTTCAACCGTGTGAGGTTTTGGATAGGAAAATGGAAGCATTATCATGGAAAAAGGAAGGATTTGATAGGTGGATTGGGAAGGATGGATACCCATCAAAGTGAAAGGGGAAGTGGGTGGAAAAAGAATCATTTTCCTAGAAGTATATGGGGATGATGAAACTGTCAGCATAAATGCATCATTCTTTTCAATGGGTTCCCTTGATAAGGAGATTAAGGAACCAATTGCGGATGATGCTCGCTTGGCACGTAGGGTCTCTTCATGAGGCTCATCATAAAATATGGATGAGGGTGTGTTCAAAATGTGGACATCAAAACCCAGGAATGGAGGATTCTTTTTAGCAGATGAGGGGGGAAGGAACAACTAAAGATATAGTAGAAGAAAGAAGGGTGGGCACAAGACTTACTTGGGTTGTTGGAGCTAAATATCCTAGTGGGGTGGAATCTGCCTCTTCTTCTCCTCTACTTGATATGCCTGATCCACCTAAGCCTTGAACTCATCCCTTCTTCGTAAGCACCAAACTGGTGGAGTTAGATTCCCTGGCCACTGATCCTGCTAAAGGTTAGGCTCCTACAACTATAGCGGATCTCTTTGGGGATTTTCAGATCCTTTTTCCCTTTGATAGGGTGTCGGTAGAAGATGAGATCTATGAACCCTTCTATTTTGACCCCTTCCCTTTTCCTTTTCTTGTGTCAGGATCCTTAGATTGGGAGGTGTAGATTGGTAATTCCTTTGGTCCAATCTCCCAATCAGATTCAAAATTACTCTCATCAGTTCCAACCTCAACATCATAGATTTGGTCAAACTCTTCATTGTGTGGATTGATGTCTCCATACATGGTGATGTAGTTCTTGATTTCCTTACAGAACCTCCATAAATCTGCCCTCTTTCTTTTCGACCATTCTAGATTCTTTAACTATGTGTTGAGCAACTGGCCTATCTAGACGCTTTCTTTGAACTCGGCCACCCAAACATAGAAATTGATCCATTATGGCAAGTCAAATGGAATAAAATCTAGGAAAATATAGACCTTTTCTTTCTCCTTGGTCAGGTTCTTTCTTGAATTGAAACTGTACTCCTGCCTTTCATGTTTTACAGTTAGGAGATATCCCATAAGATTGTATCTCCATGCATCACAAATGAGGACTAGGCCTAGGGAGCCAATTTTATATTCAATACCTCCTGCTCTTCCCTTTTCACAAGTATTACCTAAATATTTGCAATGGTAAGGGGAATTGGGTAAAGCACATTTTTATGTCTCCCATTCCCATAAGCTTTGTTAGCAATAGTTTCCTGACAACATGCCTCCAAAGAAAAGGTCCTATATGTTACAAACTTAGGGAGCCTAATAGGCTCCTCAATAAAACCATGCAATTTGATGAAGTAAAATTTGGCTCCCAGAAAATAATCCACCAGGGTCTGATGGCTTTTCATCCATTCAGAGGCTTTACCGGAAAACTGACCCAAAGAGCTCATAGTCAAATCTAAGAGTATTGGTTGTAGGAAATAGTTCACAAATGAGTAATAATCCCATGTCTTGGAAAACACATGGGTCCAGACCAAAAATGGCTCATATAACCCCTTCACATAAAACTTAAAGAGTGACAAATACCCTCCAAAAAATATAGGGTTCTGATGTAAAATTAGATGTGCCAGAAAAGAAAATTACCTTAATTGAAAATCAATGTCATAATTCCTTAATTGATACATCTTTTTGGCCACTACATTAGCAAAATCAAAATATTTCTAGCTTTTCTCCCTCCTGAGCATGAAAGCCAAGCCCATCTAGAATGCGTAAACCTTTTCATCATCTTCAAAGCCATAGATACAAGCTAAAATTGTAAAAATGGCCTTCACATTGAATTTGAACTTTTTGCATACTAGAGGGAAGATGAGTTTCTTTCCTTGTAGCTTCTCATTTGTTTCATCCATATAAAAATTTAATTGTTTGTTTTTGGTCTTCCAAAAATCCTCCATTGTTTTGTGTTTGAATTGTAGACACATAAAAATGACCTAGGCCTTTGAGTTGCATTTTCTATGTCATACCTCACTTCTTCCTCACATAATTAAATTATTTAATTATGTCCTAATGTCATACTTCACACTATTAATTAAACAATTTCTAATTATTTAATTAATTTCATATCCTATATTCCTCTATAATTATTTAAATAAATAAATAATATTTGTTTATTTAAATGCGTCACTAACTAATATTTACTCCTCTATTAGTAAATAAATTTCTAATTTATTTAATTACTTATTTCCGGATACAAATTAAATAATTACCATTTATTATTTAATCTGTTCATTATCCTTTTCTCTTTCAATTAAATAAAATTATTCATTTAACCCCACTTTTTATATCACAAGTAAATAATTAAAAGAATTATTTATTGTCTTTTGTCTTTTTCCCATTTATTAATTAAACCATTATTTAATTCCAAAAGTCAACTTTCCTCCATAAATAAAATAATTTCTATTATTATTTGATTTTCCAACTACCTCTTTTTCTATCCCATTTATTCTCCATAATTGATTTAATTATTTTCAATTAATCTCAGCCTTTCATTTCAAATCTTGCCCTAATTTTGACCTAATGCTGCTCATCACATTGAATTCTAGCCATTGATCTTAGGGATTTATCAACTTCTAATCCTGGCCATCCATTTTCAATTTTAAATTCTTTACAAGGGTCTCTCTCTAGTCATTTTCATTCATACACACACAACATGCTTGAGAACTTTAAGAACTTGAGCATACAATACTTCAATATTTTGCTTGTCTTAGGCATAGGCTATGGTTGCACTTCAATTTGAGGGAAATTATACAATTTGCAGCAAGATGGAGAAGGCCAATAGAGGTCAATCAATGGAGGCTTGAAGACCAGGTGATATTGTTTCATGTTTTTATTTGCTTCTAGTTTCATTTGTGTTCTATTGTTGATTAGGGTTGAGTTTATTGTGCCACTTGAAATTAATCTAAAAATTTCTCCCTATCTAAATTTGGTGAACTCGACTTGAAGGCCATCACACTTCAAGCATACATATTTCAATGTGTTTCTTTTTAGTCTAAATTTTTCTTTCTTTTGATATAGCTCCTCACTTATTGTACTTAGTCTTTGCTCCCAACTTGATATAGTCCTTGATATGATTTGGTAGCTACATGTGTCGGTTTGATCATTTGGTACTATATTTGCTTCTTGTTTTTGTTTAAAATCTCTTGAAGGTATTTATACAAATCTATTTTGTGCTTATTAAATCCCTTTTGAGCAGAAATAGAAAAACCATCTTCTTTTTTTTAAATAGAATTTTTTTCTAAAATAAAAGTTTTCCTTCATTATTTCTCAGACAATAAGAGAACATTTTTGAGCATGTAATGGTTACTCCTTTTTCTTTTCTTTCTATTTTTTAGAATTCAAAATTTCTAAGGATGTTCTTATTGAAAATTGAGGTTTCCTTTGTTCAAATTTACAAATAACATGGGTATGTGCAGGATCATCATGGAAAAAATAGAACCTTAAGTTGCCAAAAAATTAGAAAAATCAAAGTTAGGAAACTTGACATAAAAATTTGAATAAGTTATCTATATTATTTCAAAAATATGTAAGAATAGAATTTGTAAAAAATTGAATGTAGTTTCTAAACTACCAGGTTTGTTTGAAAAAGAAATCTATTTGGTGAAAATTTGAAATTTCAATCGATGTCGTCAATTGGGGAAAAAATAAGAAGTAGGTGTATGTCCTGACCACCCTAACCATAATAAAATGATAATAATTTTTTATAAGATTTTAGATATAAGTAGATGACTCATGTCCGATGTGATGCATATTTTTTTATAAGTTTTTCCAAGTAAATAATTAATTATGAATTTTTTATTACAACTTGTACAAAATATAAGAAACTCGTATGTCTAACCACCTTAACTTGTTCAAAACTTCATGAAATTCAATTTTTTTTTTTTAATCCTATAGTAGGTGAAGCATAGAATGTGACACATGTTTTAGATTCAAAAAATATGATACTGTTTGAAAGATATAGATGTTTTTCAATCAATCTATCAATCAGGACTTTAGTCATAATTTGAATAGATAATGAATAATAATTACTTACTAAATTCAAAGCAAAGCATAATTTATATTTGTGGAAAGCTAAGAATCTCCTTTAAAAACCCTTTTCGTTTCATCAATTTTTGGTAAAAAAAAAGTCATAAGTCACATACCCATCATATTGCCACTTTTTGGCCCATCATGATCTTGGACATACCCACATATTCTTTTTTTTTGCTCAAATCTAAAAATAATTGATTGATTTATATTTTCATTCCAGTGGTCTAGTGCTTGTGTCACAACCCTTAATCGCATTTCCGAAGGCATCGACAACTTCTCCCAGTGAAAAAGATGCTTAGAAAAGACAAGTTGGCACTATTTCCAGCTTTGGATGGCTCTGCTGCTCCTTACTAAGAACTTTGGTAGCATCAATTGAGTGCCTCTTTGAAAACTTCTACATTACAATGCCATCCACCAGGACAAGTTGGCATGCTACTTCTAGCTTTCAAAGGCTTTTGCTACTCTTCACGGTCTGTGGCTTTCTAAAAATGTCTACAACATCAAGCGAATATTTACTATCATCAACCTACAACTCTATATTATTCTCATCAAATCCGTGGTATGAAGGATTGTCATGGCTAATAGTTGGCTAGGAGTGCATTATTTGCATAATTTGATTTACTTTAGGTTTTAACTTTATATTTTAAATTTTAATTTAGTTTAGATTTTAATTTAGTTATGTTTAGATTTATATTTTTGTTATTTAAATTTCATTTAGATTTTAAATTTAGATTTGATTTTGATCTTTAATTAGATCTTTAATTAAATTTTAGATTATTAATTAGATCCTTAATTAAATTTTATATTTTTCAGTAGATTTTTAATTATAATTTAGATTTTTAATTAGATCTTTAATTAAAGATATTTAATTATATTTTTTTAGATATTGAATTAAATTTTATTTTAGATTTTTAGATTAATTTTAGATTTTTTAGATTTTTCAATTAATTATATTTTTAGATTAGAGTATTTTTTCTTGATATTAGTTTCGATTCTTATTACAATATTTTAAATTAAGATTAAATTTAGTTCAAATTTAGTTTGTTTTCTAATTTAGTTTAGATTTAGGTTTTCTTTAATTTAGTTTCATTTAGATCTTTTAATTTAGTTAGATTTGATTTAGTGTTATTTTTTTCCTTTCTAGTTTAATTTTGATTTTCGTGAATAATCTTTGATCCTTTTTGTAAGTTCGAATGTTCAAGATTTGAAAATTAAAACCTAAACTTTTATTTTTCAAAGATTGGAGGTCAAAACTACTAATCGTGCTTTACAGGGATGCTCCTTTAGTTTGTTTTATCTTAAGTGCCTTTTTCACCTAGAATGATTAGTGGGTCTAAAAAGAACTTGAGTGTTTTATTTGAAATCATGTGGGGTTAAAAATTAGTAGTGGTTACGTTGTCTTGTGGTTTGCATTTTGTTTGTAGGTGTGTATGCTATTCTCTTGCCCCATTTAGTGATCTTGAGAATCAAAAACACCTTTAGAAATTTTGTACAACCACCCACACATTTGGATTTGGAATTAAAATGAACCCCATGCAAGTGTGAGACAAAGGTGTTAGGTGATCCCACAATACTAGTTTACAATTTTTGGGCAAACTAGACATTGAATTAAATTTTTTTAACTAAATCTTCACTTTTAGGCACCTATAATGACTAAATTGTGAAGAATATGGAGATGATACAAACTAGTGATTTGTGACACTTTATCTATAGATTCTAAATTATTTTTTTCAACCTTTTTTGAATCAGATTGCTTTTCTTTTCCATCTCTTTCAAAAACTAGTTTTTAATAGTAAACACCATTTTTAAAGAGTGGCATCACTGGCTAACACACAATTTTTTTCTATAAAGGATGAAATTCTATTTTTTTCAAATTTAAATTTTTAACTACAATATCTAGTGCATGGAATTGGTTTCATAGCATTTCATTGAATATTTTTTTCTTAACTAAGTTTTAAACTCAAACCTTTTACAATTTAGACATGATTCACTAGCTAAAGCATAACATTTTGTATGTATTGAAATTCAATTTTTTTTGTTGTATCAAGGACATAAATATCTAATGCACTAATATTTTCAAAAAATACTTTTGATAATCTATTATTTTTCCACATGTGTAGAACAACTTAGAGCTTGATTTTCGGTGAAAAACCTATGTTTAATCAAAATAAAAAATAAAATACATAATAAAACAAAAAAATATTAAAATTATATTTGATGGACATCTCGTTCAAAGGATTGCCATCATCTAGTTGGGTCTATGAAGTCTCCTCTATTTTCATCCTCCACCCAAGCTTCAAAGGGAAAAAAATTACAAAAAATTGGTCCAAGAGGGGGAGAAGGGGGAGAAAGGGTGTTTGAAGAAAACCCCCCTTTGAGAAAACCCCCCTTGAACTTTTGAACAAATGGGGTTTCACTCGAAGGGTGGTTCAAGTGAACCCATTTCCCTTTTTTAAAATTTTTTGGGAAACGTGAAAAATGAACTCAACATTTAATAGGATTCACTCAAGGGGGATTTTGAGAGAACCCTTATTGGGTTCGTTGGGACCCTAAGTTCATTCAAACCCCCCAAAACCAAAAGAATTCTTCATGAGGGTATCTTTTGCAATTTTGCTTCCTCAATAGATTTGTAAACCAATTTTGTGGGATCACCTCGTTGTGTATGCTCTCTCCTTGCACTTTTGTGAGATTTGGGAGATCAAAAAAATTTTACTTCCTTGCTTTTGTATACCTTTTTAGAGGGCCTTCCACCCCACTTTGAAAGGTCGGAATGGCCCAAGTGGTAACAAGCTAAAGCCAAGCTCTTTTGAACCGCTATATAAGAAAAGTTGCTTTTGACGAAAGTCATCAAGGAATAGGTGTGGATGTGTCATATCAACAAGTGCCACCCTCAGTAGCCCAATTATCTACTCCAAAATCCTTTCCTAGGAAGGGATTGGGAGGCCTCTTGATTGACCATAATCTTGAGCTAATATTTCCACATGTACAGCCACCTTGAATGGATGCCCTTACTAAAAACCAATTGTTTTAGTGGCCAAAATGATTTTTATACACTCGTTGATCACAAGAGGTTGAAATTCTAAAGCTGCCCCACATTTTTACTATTCATGTGTAGAGACAAAAATTTCTCTTTGGGGAATGAGATTTTGTGAGCCTGAGAAGTGAGTGTCATGGAGGCGAGCAAGTGCCACCAAGTCTCTAGCTATCCACCTTGTTGATTGGCTAGAGAAATCCAAGTGGGGATCTAGTGAGTGGTATCTCTTGAGAAGCCTAGGGTTGTACACAGTGCTTTCAAAGTGTTTTCCATTTCACACCAAGATAAAACTCAATGCATTGTGTTTTATGTGTGTGTCTTTCAAACCAACAAGCAAAGAAACCTTACACTTGAAAATTACAACACTTCACAGTTTTAAACCTAGCAACATTTTCAAACAAAATAATCAAAATTAGGTTAAACTCTTGCCAAAATCATATTCAAACCTTTGAGATCCATTTTCAGACCAACTTCTTGTTGTGATTCCTATATTAAACTAGAAACTTGATCAATTCACCTTTCCTATCATCATTCCATTATTAGGTCACCATTTTAGGTACCTTAGCATCCTCATTACTTCCATATCCCAACATCACATTAGGCTACCTTTTTTCAAACTTTTAGGCTTGAAACATTGTGGATTTTAGGATAAAGGAATTGTCTATACCTTGAAACAAATCATTGCTTCAACAAAAGATTGTCATTTGACCAAGTCACTTTTTAATTTAGTCCTTTTTCATTTTGGTGATAATTTCCTACTCACAAGTCTACTTGGGAAATTCACCTTGTCACTCTTTTCACTTGTCCTAGAAAAGGGACATTTTACAAACATAGTTGAAACATTTGTTTACCCTTGGATAGTTAGTGATCCTATTCTTACATCTTTCAAAAGTGTTTAAGCCCTCAAGTTCACTATAGGTATCCATCACCTCTTACTCATTTGCATCCTTCATACCACAAAATTTTAGACCTAAAAGAGTATTTTCATACATTTTAGACTTCATAACATCCAGCATTATCATTATCACTTTTAGTTTTGTTGCATACATTAGACATCTTTAATCACTAAAATACCAAAAATACAAAAAAAATAGTTGCATTACCTTTAGGCATACCTTATTTCAAAAATACCAAAAACATAGTCTTAGTCTCATACCTTCCACCTTCATTTTGAGAATGTCTTATATGGTTGAACCTAGATTGAAAAAGAAACATCGAGCAATGGATCTCTTTCATTATGATGAGGACCTCTACAACTTTGACAAGAGCACTAATTAACCTCACAACAATACCAACCTTGAAAGTAAGGACCATGTCAATTTGGGATCTACATCATCTTATAAGCAACCAAAGAAAATAAATCCTTTTGAATAATTCCTTGTTAGAGACAAAGATGGAAATATGTTCATAGAAGAAGTAGAGGCTACTACAAAAATTCTTGATGTTGCCTCTCTTGTGGAAAATTTTTTCATGTTGGAACCTCAGTGATATTTAGCCAAACCATTACATGAAGGAGTTAAACTACCTCAAGGATTTGATGTCAATACCCTATGCGCAACAACATCAACCAAGGAGAACACATAAACAAGCCAAGGAAAATTTGCACAACTTACAATTTCCATACCATTGGAATGACAAGCCTAAATACCACAACTACCAACACTTCATTCATTCCAGGAACATAATATATATCACAACCCATGACACAAACCACATCACAACCTTTTGGATCGTCATTTACTCCCTTTGGGTCATCATCTTAAGCCATAAGGGCATCCACATCTAACGTCCTTAGTAGACCTAAGGCCATAAGGGTTCTCATCCAAGGACCTCAATAAAGCAAAAACACCATGTCACAAGGTCCTCATGTCAATACAAACACCATGCAAGGACAAAATATGAATGCCCCACATAGTCAAAATACAAACACTTCACATGGTTATAATACTTTTCAACAAGGACAAGGATCACAAATGACACAACCTCTTAACATATCATATGGCTACACACATGGATCCTTTTTAGGCAACCAAAATATCTATAGACAACTCACCCCACAAATGCAACATAGCTCAACCACTTCTCACATCCCAACTTACACATCACGCATTCATACTCATAGACATAATCAAAACCCACCACATATGCACAAATTTCCAAACCAAAACATGTCATCTCAACAAAACATGGGACCACACAACATAAATATGGGACCTCATAACAATGTTTCCAACAATCTCGTAATAGACACGTTGACTACCTAGTTGGCTACCCTACAAAAGCAAGTGGAGGGGATGCAAGTGTCAAACAAGAAGACGTACTCTGCACATGATTTACATCCTTACCCATATGACATTAGTATATACATGCCTCCTTTCCCTCCTGGGTATATCATCCCTACCTTCACTAAGTATAAGGGAAAAAGCAAGCCTCTCGAGCACATATGGGAATTCACCACTACTTCTATGGATGTCACATACGATCACTCCTAATTTTTGAATGGTTTGCACTTGAATGGTTTGCACTGATACCTAAAGGGTTTGTTTGTTATTTTTTTAAGAAAAAAATTGATCTCTCCAGAAATACCTATTGACTTCTCCATTTCCAATAATTAGTACTCCAAAGGGATTGGCCAACAAATGAGTGGAAGTTGCAAAAATTTTACTCCTACACTTTGGATTCTGTAAAACATGAGAGAGTTATACCACAAAGTATGCTTAGGAATTCACACAATTATAATCAAATACATTGTCAATAAAAGATGGGTATGTGCATGATCATGATGGGCCAAAAAATGGCGATATGATGGGTATGTGTAGGGCATGTGGCTGACAAAATTTTTTAACCCAAAATTAATGGAACAAAAAGGGTTTTTGAAGGAGATTCTCAGCTTTCCACCAATATAAATTATGCTTTACTTTGAATTTAATAAATAATTATTATTCATTTTTCTATTTGAAATACAAATAAAGTCCTAATTCATAGGCTGATTGAAAAACATCTATAGCTTTCAAATGGTATCACATTTTTTTAGTCCAAAACATGCGTCACATTTTATGCCTCAGATACTATAGGATTAAAAAATGAATTTCATGAAGTTTTGACCACGTTAAGGTGGTCAAACATACAAGTTTTTATATTTTTAAAAATTTGTAATAGAAAATTTATAATTAATTATTTACTTGGAAAAAAATTACAAAAAAATATGCATCATAGTGGGACATGAGTCCTCTACTTATATCTAAAATCTTATAAAAAAATATTATCATTTTATTGTGGTTAGGGTGGTCAAATAGGCACCTACTAATTTTTTCCCTGAAATTTAAGTACTATTGCATTGAAATTTCAAAATTTCACCGAATAGGTTTTTTTCTTAAATAAAACTATTAGTTTAGAAACTACATTCAATTTTCTATAGATTCTATTCTTACATATTTTTGAAATAGTATAGATAAATTATTCAAATTTTTACATCAAGTTGCCTAAGTTCTCTGATTTTTCTAAATTTTTCGCCACTTAAGGGCCTATTTTTTCTATGATGATCTTGAACATATCTAGATAATTCACATAAAATTACTCAACAACATAATACATCGAACTAGTTGGTGGCTTATTTATCAATGTCTTATGCTTGGATCGTGAGAAGGTGGTACTTCAACACAAAACAACTACAGTGGTATCCATTTGAGAATTTGTAAATTGAAAGTGATTAGTTGATGAATTAACACAAAAACTAAACCATAAGTATTTGACATGGACCATTTCCTTTATCCCAATAATGGAGTCAATATTATCCTATGTAACCAAAAAACAATTCAACAATAGCAACATATAGTCACAAGAAATACTGCATTACAACATTCCCCTATTACATTATGACCAATACTACTTATAGATATCCTAGCATCTAATTCTTATGAATTAACAATCTCATCCAAGCATTTACATCAATTCATTGAATCAATAAGCAATAATGAAATCAAACATCCATTGAGAGACAATAGAGACAAATAAAAGGAATCTTGGATTACTTTCATTCATAACTCATAAAATACGTACAAGGAGAGAAAATTGCCATGAAATTGGTATTACTCTGTATTGTAGTTGCTATACAACTATCAGAATTACATACATAACAACGAACTCTAAAACTAAGAAAAAAACTCTAAAACAGGCTTAGTATTACCCTTACAATTCATAGTGTTAATTGCAAAAAAACGAACCCCTACTTTTTGGCCTTGAATTCCTTCTTATAGAAATGAAGGAGTGAAACAAGCCTCAAGATAGAAAACACACATTTCAAAACCCTATTGGAACACTATAACAAATATTCTCCCATCCAGTTACAATACATTTCCAAGAGGTGGGAGACATGTCAGAAAATGAAAGTAGTCTTCATTCGTTGTTGGAGATCTGTTCCAATTTTCAAAATGGGTACAACCAAATAGTTACCTCAGAATTTGTGCCCATGCACACACAATGAAGGAAGGAAAGCATGAAAGAAAAAAAAGAAAAAGACAAAATATATATCCACATCTGTAGCCTTGTCATCAATTTTAACTTAAAGAAGAACTATATTCTCCATACTTTATCAAAATCCTAATCTATACTAAATCTAGGCTATGTAGTGCATTCCCATATACCCGTTACTCTTTGATGCTTACAGACTTCAAAATTTAAAACTACTAACTCACAACCTTTTATGTCATACCCCAACTCCTTCTAAGTACCTTCATTTCCATGCTCGGAATTCATCTTTAGTGGGCCAACCAAAATTCATGACCTCATCAACCCTATGTCTATAAGGTGAATACTTTGTGACAATCTAGTTAGCTTCCTTATTAAATTCTAATAGAACCGTCTCAACATGAACTAACATATATCCATATTTACCTTCAATGTTTCCATATCAAATTTCTAACAAATTGACATAGCCTGAACTGAAATAACCTTATTTGTTCATTTTTCCACTCCTATAAAGTATTAATGCTACCATCATCCCTTAAAGTGGATGGAAGAAGGCCATGATGTGATTCATGGAAGGATTTT
>VDFB02287711.1:0-29038 GCA_007258455.2 Sequoia sempervirens | reverse complement strand
AGTGGGAGGACCAAATCATGATCCTACGAACTTAGAAAGGACTCATGGTTTGTGCGGACATATGACATCATGTGCTGCAACTCCTCTCATGAACGCAACTGAGGAATTTTAAGTACAACATATTACCGAGGATGAGCGATCATAGACAACCTGCGAAAGCCGAACGAGTGGAAGGCAGTAAGTAATCAATGGCAAGATTTCTTATAATTCGTGGTTGCAAATGCAAATGCAATCAGTCGAATCTCTCTGAGCAACTAAAGGAGGTGTTTGACATTCAATTTGATGTTCAATCAACCATCAAAGCCATCATTGAGAAAAACATTTGGCACATGCCCCCGTCCACAGTGCAGAGGTAATGGAGAGATTTATGTATAACATTGTGCGTACTTCGAGCAACTTCAAATGGGGCGAACAAGCAATCAATAAGTTTATCCTTATTGAATACAGAGATAATGTGGCAAAGATCTGAAACAAGGCTTGGTGGGTGATGCAATTTGTATTCCAGTGGCCAAGGCAACGAAGACATGAAGCAGGCCATCACATTCATGAGAGAAGGATTAAGCAAGAATAACATGCAAACATATGCTTTTTCCATTAGTCATGTAGACAATATTTTTTCCCTGCCTAGATTGAGAGGTTACAAGAGGTCATTGAAGCTATTTGCATCATGATCTTCACCTTGGGTTGAAAGAATTTCTATGTAAATTTGTTTTTGATATCCAATGAAAAGGAGGCATCCCTCTAGTGGTAATTTGTTAAAATAAATAAATTATGATATGATATAATAATATTTTATAATATAATATAATATAATATTAATGGAAGATTCACTTTATCAGTAATTCAGTGTCATGGAAAATTAACCGTTAAAAATTCATGTAATTAATTTTTCGCGCAGTGAATTGTCATGGCGGTGAATTGTTGGCGGTGAATTTTGTGTCGGTGAATTGCTTGCGGTGAATTTGTTGTATGCCAATATTAATATTATAATATATTTATGTACAATTGAATTTATAATTTGGTTTATACTATTACGATGGCTATTTCACTTAATATAACTATCAACTATTATTTTTCACACACATCTATATTATATTACATATTCTTCAATAAATGACATAGATAGATGTAGGATATTAATCATGACTCATTGTCTGATTTTATCTAATTCAATGTCATTGTAGTAAAAATTAATAACTTAGTATGAGTAAAAAATTGTAATTATGATAGCATAGAGATCTGTGAGACTAAACAAAAAGCTATAAACACAATTTTTATTATGCTAACTAATAGATACTCAAAATTATTAGATGTTAATGGTGTAACTTAGTATACTTTTCTACTGATTCCTGTACAATAGTGTTTCCTAGCAATAGGCTTAGAAATCCCAATAGGATGTTGTGCACCACAAATTCCTTATAGTCGTTCAACCAATTCGTAGCTAAAAATAATTCCATTCTTTTCAAGGAATCAACAATTTTGTAAATCTCATATGCATTTGGTAAACACAAGAGGTTTCTATTATAAAGAGCTTTTCATCTAATCTTTTTTATTTTAAGAGGCAATTGCTTTCTAATCAATTAATGACTGTTTATAAAAATTAACTTAATTTTAGAAGCATAAACTTCAACATCTAAATTATAGCTTTTAGATTTAAATGTGTATGATACTCTCCCTAATAAATGTGGATTAAAAAACATATAGTCATGCTCATCCATAAAAATACCAAAGCATGAATCTTGGACATGTGAATTTTCTCACATAACACCTAAAAAGGCCACGTGGTTTGATTTCAATGCCAACCAAGTGATGAATTCCAACCTATGGTTTAACATTTAGTTTCAAAAATATATATGGTTTAACATTAGAAAGTTGGTGTATAAATATTATTTAAAAATTTGCTATGTTGCTTTTATAAATTGGTATTTGTGATAAATAAATATTATTCTTTAGTAGTACACTCTTTTCAATATTTTTTTACATTATAAGTCATACTTATTTGTTTCATACAAAGAAAACTTTAAGAGTTATTTATGCTGGATTGTGCAAGGATTGTACTCTTATTTCACAAAGCCAAATGGGAATTGTGCTCTTGTATGGGAATACATTTTAAGCTCTTTAGAATGCACTTGAAACTTCTTGGAATGAATCTGCAACATACATGTTTAGGATTTTGATCTCCTTTAGTGAACACCAAAATAAAGTCCATGAATGCATTTAAAGATAAAATCTATTGTCTTTGAAGTAAATGCATATCAAATATGGGTCAAGATCTAATTCATTGCTAACAACCATAGTTAGTAGAAGGAAACCATCGTCACAAAGTGAGTAGCTATATACAATTGCTCTTGGTGGCTTAGATAACTCTCCTTGCAATAAATGCAATATCAATATTGCTAGATCTAATTCACTAATAGCTACCACTTACTATACAAGACAGTTTAAATGAATGTTGTTCATGCTGCTATTAGTCATTTACATTCATGCCCTTGATCACTACCCAAGTTGTGTATAAATAGGCTTCAATAGAATGACTAAAGGGTTTTATATTAAAGAGGACAAGTTAGAGAAGGAGAATTCCTTGTTTATGCAGTGAAGGTAGGTTAGAGTTTTGCTCCTTGAGATCTTTTTAGTGGTTGTGAAGGCAAGGGATGTGCATGCTAATGTTTGAGCATAGTACATTAGGTTTGAAATGTTTAGTTTGTAAGCTTAGTTTTTGGGTATTCTTCTTGTAATATTACATATATTCCAAGGGAGAATTTAATCTTTGATTGGTCTATATTTGAGTATGATGATATTAATGTCTTACTTTCGTATTATCCTCCTTTATTGGATATAAAACTAAATTAAAAACTCTATAATTAAAGGTAACTGTAGATTTGAACTATAAAGTTGGATGAACCAATTGGCATGATTTGTCTTATTTTGAGTAGTTAAATTGGGACATTTACTCACTAAGATAATATATCTAACTTGAATGATTATGTTATGTTTGATATAAAGATGATTACCAACACAACATGATAGTCACTCATTGGACCAATGAAAAGCTCTAAATTATGATGAGAATTATTTTTTTGATTAATATATATTGATGCATGATGAGAAAATTTCCTTTAATTTGTTATACTAGATGCTTCATGGATACAAAAATAAAGTAATAAAAAAATTATTTTTTGAAGTAATAGTAGATTTCAACAATGATACAATAAGGTAATCATATTATCTACTAGTGGGATCAAATATTTTTAAAAGAAAACATGACATAGTGTTGGTTCATGCATTTTATAGGATAAAGTTTAAGTAGATTGGATATTTTTGTTGAGAGGGTAACAAATTTTGAATAGTTTTTGTAATAATTTGTTAAGGAGTGATGGGTATCTCTTGGACATAATATTAGTTTCATTCCCTTTTATTGTATTTCTAGGATATTTGAACATTGGTGGATGTGAAATCAAGGAACTTATCATCATACTTGTCAATTGCACTTAATCACTCGAGCTACAATCTTTTAGCATATATAAAGACTATTTTTTATTAAAAAATATTTGTTTTTCTTTATAATTTTTCCCTAATAAACAATTACAAGAGTAAACTAGATTTTGGCAAGGGGTACACATCAATAATCCAATTATGATGAGCTAAGAAGAGTGAAGAATGATAAGTTGAGTATCTAGTTAAAAATGACCATTGTTTTACTAAGGATTTAAAGTGGATGTATTTTAATTTGTTTCAAATAACATAGTGGTCAATGGTCAATTACTTTTATAAATTTTAGTTGTGCCATGGTGCTCCATAAACATATTGCTTAATACATAAAAAATGGAGTAGTCTTACCTTGCTTATATTTAAAGCTATTTGACACGACTACTCAAACTTTTCAGATGATTGAAAATTGATTTTATGTGTTAATTATGGATCCAACATTGCTTTATATTAAGTGTATTTGGTTGCAAGATATTGATGCAGGTAGCCTTAACAAACTTGTCAAACATACAATGAATAACTGTTAGTAACCCTTTCAAACATTTCTAATGTCTTGTGTCCTTCCCATTACTATCTTGCACAAATTTGTTTGTCTTGACAACCAACAATATATCTTATATTTGAGATTGGTATTGCTATCTCACTTAAAAGGGAGTGAAAGGGCTTAACAACATCCCAATGAGATAGATTCATAATGACAATTATAATGGATAAAATATCATTTGATAAATTGAGAGACATAGGCATATAAAAAGGTTTTATACTACATTGGATAGTTCTTATTTATTTGGTTGTGCCTCCTTTATCTCTAGATTATCCATTAGACCCATCAAATAGAGAGTTAACATTTAAATAATTGTTGGCGTAACAACTAACACCTTTGGAGTATGAGTTGGTATGGATAGCTATGCACACTATGCAATGAGTGCTCTTCAAATTAGGAGGGGAAGCTCCCTCGTTGTGATTGACAAAAGTACTTGAAAAGGGAAATAAACTAAACTATATCCTGTCTTTTTGTCTCAGCTGTAAGAGGTACAAGGCTTTCTTGAAAACTCTATACATTGCAGCTAAGTATTTTCTGGTTTCGCATACCACTAACTACAACTGAGCTAACTACTTTAAAACTATCCAGTTTCCTTAAGAAAACAGAGCATGAGGAAATGGAGTAGGAATGTTTATTTGACGATAAACAAGTATAGATTCTCAACTTGAAGGCAAGGTGGCACATCTATCAACTCAATCTAAAGGAGTTTATTATTCACAAAACACCATACGATAAACAAGAACAGATTCTCAACTTGAAGGCAAGGTGGCACATCTATCAGCTCAATTTGAACAAGTTTATTGAACACAAAACAAAATCAATCTAACTAAGGAAAGAATTCACCATCATAATTGCATGAAACCCAAGTGGCATACCAATTCATCATAACAGTAAATACACATGAACAAATACAAAATGAGCAATATTGAAGGCAAGGTAGGCACAACTTATATTCCTCTCTCGTGCAAAAGTTATGTACAAATGAGCAAAAGCTCTTATTTATAGACATCGAAAGGTGTAGGGAACCCTAAAATCACCTTGATTCAACTACAGTCTCGCAATGCATGCAATATTTTATTGCTAAACCCTAATAAAGCAAACTATACAGTTAACTAGAAAATTACCATTAGTTAACCAAAACATCTAACCTAAATGGACAATGTGCAAGCATGCACATCCTTACTGAAAGCAAAGTTAACTGGAACACTACCCTCAGTTAACTGTAAAACCCTAATCATAACTCCTGTGAAGATAATCGCAAGGAAGAGATAAGAATGTATGAAGTCAACAAGTGAACTCAAGATTGAAAGTCGAGTTAATTGCTGCTTATGACTCTATCCTCGAAACTAACTGCAGGTTCCAACTAGTAGATCACTCCAAGTCATCTCAATTCAACACCTCGTCTAGGAGCTCATCAATCACTCTGTCTTTTGGTACTTCGATGTTGTCCAAAACAATAATTTATTTCTTCAATTCTCTGTCACTTTCCTTGATTGTATGCATGCATTCTCTGACATCTTCAGCCGCTTTCTTGAAACTAGCCGAAATCATTGAAATATTCTCCAAATTAGCCATCACAGGATCTCCCTCAAGGCTACCACGAATCAGCTTTTCAAACTCAGCTTGCACTATGTTCAATTCAATATACGTGCCATCCTCAAGAAGATAATGACACAGAATCTGAACAACAAAACCACTGACAATTGCAAGAGCTTTGACAACATTATCTTTTAGTGAAAACAATTTGGTAGGGATCTTTTCACATATCTCCATTTCGAAAAGGTGTTGCTCCCTCCAAGTGAAAACCTTCTCTCTATCTTCATCAAGCTCCAAAGCATCATATGCAACAAACAACTAAGATACAAGAACTCGATCCTTGGCTAAACTCTCTACAACTAAATTTTTGAGCAACTAGATGCCTTGACGAAGTTTATGTGCGTCACTCCTCAACTGATACAAATCCATAAGAAGATCTTGACTTGTAACAATTAAGCTTTCAATCCGGTTGTCCAAAAGTCTGCCATGACTGACTAATTGATCCAACTTTCGTTGTTTTGCAGGTGTATTATGTGGAAGAATAGACGCTCTACTCAAATTTTCGTGGACAAGATCAAAGATATATTGACGAAGTTGACTGTTCTCGGCCTTAAGTAGTGCCTTATCTTCTCCATCCTTTGTGATGCGTTCTTCAAGATTATTGGTGACAATCTTAAGAAGGCTCACGTCTGTCTCTTGAGTGGTCCTGCCAAGATTTGCCTTGGTGAAAGTAAAGTCACCGACTTCAACTTCATCTAGGCTCTTATCCTCTGGAGGAGTAGCAACCTCTATAATGATCTCTGACTCTGGAGTCTTCTCGATATGCACCTGCTTCTTGATCTTCTTGTTCGACCTCTTCTGATAAGGCTCACCGAACTTAGATAAATCAAGATTGTATGAAGGTTCTCGCCTCTGTCTCCCCAAAGTCCTCTCGAGCCAACAAGACTGAACAATATTATCAATTCGAGGAGAGACTCTCTTTGATGTATCAACCTGTGGTGGTTCGGTTGTCTCTGATCCTAGTCGAACTGGTATCTCAGGCTCTGAATCTATATCAATAAGCTACACATGTGGTGAACTAGGAGGTGAAACACTAGGCTCAACTTGAATGACTGTCTCTACTGGGACCTCAGGCGCATTCTCTATCTGCTTCACTTCCTCTTACTAGTAGTCCTCTTTCTTGTTTTTCCACTGAGTCTAACTAAGGAAGGTGGCGTCACAATAGCCTTGACTCAAGGCCTTGAAGAAAAATTCACTGGCAGCTTTGTAACAGGAACTGAGTTTTGCCTTTGTTTGCTCTCCAAGAACTACTTGTTGGTCTTGATAACTGATCTAGACACATCCTCAATAGAAGTATTCTCCTTAGCATACCAATTTGGTGAGCAAAGTGGCTGCCGAGCAATTTGATCCTTGACATATGAATTGAGAAGAACTTCTCCATCATCATTTGATAGACCATCGACATCCTCTAATAGGTAATTAGAGAGTTGAGTAATAGTGAGTCTACAATAGTGACAACGACGAACCTCAAATTCATCTTCACAATTAGCCCATAAATCTTCAAGTGTTGGTTTATGTGCAATCCCTCGCCCCAGCCTGGCTGCATAGTGACCCAAAGGATCATAGGAACGCCTCTCAGTATGAGATTTGAGTTTGAATCTCTCCATCTTAGTTGACATATACCTGACATCTGCCACAGTTCTGCATGTAAAAATGCCAAATCCGAATGGAAAAGTAGTTGCAGACTTATGATGACTACGAAGAAAGGAGTGAATGTGCTGAACCTATCTGAGAAACTCCATGAAGATGATCTTGCCTGAAGGGTACCTTGGTAACATTAGAGTCTCTCCAACATATCCATAAACCTGGATGTATGTGAAAGTAGGGAATTGGATAAACCAATCCGCCCAAGTCTCCATTGCTGATTTTGCTTCTGTAGAAATACGGATGTGCATTTCGTTGTTAAGATCTCTGACTGGCCTCATAGAAAAGTGATCATTCATTGCTCAAAAATCTTGTTCAGCCTTAGAAAATTCCACCTGAGAATAGTACTCGTGAACACGCTGAACACTAAGAGTCTCGTTAGTTTTTAGGTGTCTATAGTTGCCTTGAAATGCAACTAAGTAGACCAAGTAAGACACCATATGAAACTCATGAAACTTGAGAAAATTAGTAATCTGTTGATGTAGGCAATCGCTGATCAACATAGCCCAGTCAAAATATTTTGTGCCATCAAGGTCCTGGAAATGAGGTAAAACATCCACGGTCAGAAAGTCCCAGCATCTTCTTGACCTGTAACTCGATTAAGCAGAATTATCAAAACAACAACCTCGTCCTTGAGTTCACCATGACCAACCTTTTTAGGCATGTTAGTCTTCTGAACCTTCAACCATCTCTGAGCCACCTTTCTCTATGAACGTTCTTGATCTCCATCCCATATCTTCTCACAGGCCTCAATAACCATAGTGAAATTATCTGAACAAGAAGGAATAGCAAAACACTTCTCTACATCCTTCGGCTTAAGACTGCAGATAACCCTCCCATCAGCTGATCTGATTTGTCGTGAAGACGAGTCATAATGCTTGATACAAGCAAGAACAAACTCGAGATCAAAAGTGGTGACAGGAATAGATGCCGCTCCCAACAACTCGGAACATTCAAGATTTCTCAATGAATTGTTGTTCACACCCTCCAAACTGCTCAGGTTAACCATTGGATAAACATGACTTAAGTCATTGTTTGAAGTTTTAACAAAATCATGTATAAGAACCGATTTGGTTCTATACTCAATGAGATTGAACTGCATTTTGAAAATGGAGACTTTTGACTATAAAGTCGAATATACTCGGACAACTTTCCGGAAAGGCTGAAAATCTCTAAACAAGGCTAAAAATAGCCTATGGCGAGAATTTCTTTTGGATTTTTTCTAAAACATGGGTTTTGTGCAGAATCAAATTCTAAGACAACCTAGATAGCTTGATCTCGAAAAGATGTGTTTTAGGCCCACATGCAAAGAGATTCTCGGAAAAAAGCATAGAGCTTCAGGATGAAGACTACAAGGCAATTTTCTCAAAAAAATCTAAGACATGGGTTTTGCTACAAATGCTGAAGTATTCGAACCCAGATGATCAAACTTTGAAAATATGCTGAATTTCTTTGACATGCGTAGAAAGTACCTAAGATGAGAAATAGAAGAAATAAGACAGAAGAAAGAAGGTTTTATTTGCTCTGCTTTTGTAGAATTCGCCTATCTTTGTTTTGAATTCGATGAAACCTGCATGCAAATTGAAAACAAAGTCTGGAATATTCTTCTTTTGAACAAATTGAATTCGTTGCTACGAAGAACACTAAAATTTGACACCTGTAGCACCTTCAAATCAATGTTTGCTCAAGAAAAATGTATTTCTCTAAGCTTGGGATGAAGAATAATGGACGCCTAAGTCTGAATAAATAGACTTTCATCACTAAAATTTGTAACAAATGCATGCAAACTTAAAAATAGTGCTTAGCTTGTGATTGGACCTCAAAAATCCATGCCTAGCCACTGATTGGCTCTAAAAATAGTTAACTGAAGACTAAAAAAACCCTAAATAGGGTGCCAACTTCAAGACTTCAGTTGCCATCTCTAAGACTTTAGTTGCAAAATCCATTTTAAAGCATCATGCATATCAAACTCTAGTTGAAAATCCATATTGAAGTCGCCATATTTTGAAACTGAAAATCCATGCTTTAGAAACTAAGGCGTCACCTTTAGAAACTAAAGTTAAAAATCCATATGAAGTGCCAACTTCACAAACTTCACAAAAATCAAATAATGTGCCATGCATTCAAACTCAAGTTGATTTTTGACATACACTTCAGTTAAGTGGACATGCAAAACAGTAACTCAACATGCAAAGTCAATTAACTCAGCATGCAAATCAGTTAACTCAACATGCAGAATTGAAAAAGCACTCAACATGCCAAGATGTTAACTGAAGATGACAACCCAAAAATTGTTTAGTTGAATTGAAAGTCAAAATTCAAATATTAAACAATATTCAAAATTCCTCTTTTAGGCGCACATGTAATTTTAAGTTTGAAAAATCAACTTTGACTTTTTGCATTTTTCTCTAGACTTAGCCATTTTTCATAAAAACTAAAATTTGAACCTCTACCGGGGCCTCTATTCAATCCTTGACACTGGGTGACTGACCTCACCGATTGACTGGATGACAGGTGCATTGCAGAGCAGGACAAAAACTGATCAAAAGACTCCTTGAGGCTGCAGACCATAAAACTAAGATATGAAGGCTCAAAAATCCAAGCGCCCTTTTCAAAAGCAGCTCTTTTTCTTAGTGTTAGTCAAATTTTCTCCATCTTCATCTCGTACGAAGGGAAAAATGAATCCTCCATAAATTTTGGCTAACAAAGCTTCAAGACTAAATAACTGGCTCACTGCGGAGCTGAGTTCATTCCACACGATAACTGCAAAGGCACATTTCTTCAAAAAACATCATCTGAAGGGTGAAAATCAAGGACGCCTTTTTGAAAAGGTGCTCTTTTTCCTCCAGAGATAGCCATTTCCGAAACTGACCAAAATAACACTAAAACTCCGACTGCAGGCTGCTGAGTCATCTTCTGATCTAACGGAGATAGGCAACAGATAGCTGAACGTAACACAGATGAGCTGAATATCTAAGATCATCAAAAAGAAGGCATTAAAGGCTTCAAAAGCTCAAGCACCTTTTTGAAAATGTGCTCTTTTGCTTTTTCCTTGATACTTTGACCAAGATTTAACCCCATGTTTGACCTCCAACTCAGGCAATCCAGCAACTCAGATTCACCCACTGACATATGCATTGCGAAGCTTGAGCAAATGTGAGAAAAACATCTCAGCTGGCATTTAGTCAAAAATATTCATTTGACACTTCAAAAAGATTGGCGCCTTTCTCAAAAGTTGCTCTTTTCTCCAGTGTTAGCCAATTTTGTCATTCTTCTCGTTTTCCGCTATATCTCCCATAACTTGTACAAAACAGGTCCATTCGACAGGGTTGATAGCTCGTTGTGAAGCTGACATGATGTTGGACAAATGTTTGTTGGAGGTGACAGACCCTAAAAACAAGATCTGAGCCCCTAAAAGATAGGGCGCCTTTTTGAAAATGCGCTTCCTTCTCCAGAGTTGGAAAAATTTGACGATCTTCCTTCAGATTTTCACTTTTCTTAAAATTCCCCAGTATCAGACTTACATAAAACTGACACAAGATCCATATTTAAAAAGCCCAAAAATGACCTTCTGACATCACTTTAACAAGGTTAAGACTATATTTAGCAAAATGCCTTAGTGAAGCAAAAATTTGGTTTTGGGTACAACAATAATTACTTTTATTTTTAGAAATTTAATAAAGCATTAAGATCATTAATTCAAATTAAATTTAGATTTTTATTTATTTTAATAAATTTAACAATTTATCAACTTAAAGATGTCATAAGCTCAAGCTACAACAAAACATGAGAAATTACGTCAAATAATTAACCTAATCAATACAATATTAAAATCTTGTAATCTAAAATAGACTTAAGAGAAAATATTGACAAACTAATTCTTATAAAAGAGATTGTAGAAGCTAGAACTATGTCATAATGGTGCCAACACTACTAATGATCGAAAACAAGACCATGAACATAAATCTTAAAAATATCCAACATTAAAAAAACATTAAGAAAGAAATAAAGTTGATATTAAATAGTATAAAAAATCTATTTTTTAAACTATTGAAAATTTTGTAAACAAATGATATCTAACAAAACATATAATACAAAAATATTCGAACAAAATCAATATTTAATCAAACAAATCAATTTTTAAATTTGTAATATATTATTATATAATTAAAAAAATACATTTAAATATTACTTTAAATTTCCCATTTAAAAAAACATTGGTCAAAGTTAGAAAAAAAAAAAGAAGCCTGTAAACAAAATTTAACTCAGCCGTTTAACCATCTCCAGGTCACAGGTAACCAATATTTTTGTGTAAAAGGATGCAAATTTTTTTTGTCGGGCTGAAGAATCTAATAGCTCTAAAACCTCGGGGTTTTAGTAGCTCTAAAACCCCGATATTCTACCTGTAATTTTCGTTTATTGTGAATAAATTGAAGCAGTGGCCGTAGGGGAGTTTTGTTTTGTTTCGTCTGATATTTAAAAACTTTCTGCATTGGTAGGGGTTCGCGATATTTTCCCTGCAATCTCTGCCCATTTTTTTTCATAGTATCGTTAACAGCACGATACAGTTTGACACAATCTTGAGGTAAGTCGCTTCGCATGGTTTCAGTGATTTTTTATTTTGGTTATCCATACGCGGTCGGATCACTTTTTGTTATGTTTTAGTTCATTCTAAAACAATTCTGTTGTTATCTGTTAAATGAAGGCATTGAGTCTGTGGTATGGCTGTTTTCATTATGATATTATTGTAATACCTTGTATTAGGTCCTTATTTTTTCACGTAGAGATATTTTACTATGAGATGAGTTTTACGTTTATTTGTTTGTTCAAAATTATTGTTTATTTTGTTCTTGAGGCAATTTTTGTGAAAATTATCCCAATTCGTTTTTGATTTGGGGATTTGGGGACTTTTAGCTTGATTTTTACTAAAGGAGTTCAAAAAATTCTTCAGTCATGTGGCAGCGTTTCCTTTCTGCTCTTATGGTATTAAAGTTTCTATTTGGACAAAAATTAACAGCTTTTGCTTATTGATTATATTTTTTTTGTTATTGATACATTATATTTGATGCTTTCTGCAATTGGGACAGTTAATCCTATTCTAACCTGCAGATTATGGGTTAGAATAGTGGATTAAAATTTGGAGTTTCTGTTTGGTCTATATTTTATAGGTATAGACAAGTTATTTGATTTTTTGGAGTGAGGAGTATGTATTCTTGAGTAGCTTACAGTTAATTAATCTTTTTTATTTTTTTTCTTGAAAGAGGGATTGATGCATGCTAGTTTGTTTTTACCTTTCTGATAGTGTTGGGTCCCAAAATCACTGCTCCATTTCTTAGAACTAAATTCATTCACAAGGCCAAGGTTGTTATTAGGTGAGTGAAAAAGGTTCATCAATAGAACAATGGAGGATTCAAGGCCAACTCAATGAGAGTGGGTTTTCACTCATTTGCTTTGAGCTCAGCTTAGACTTAGGAGGGTGTTCTTAGGGGTATACTTTAATAGGTACTTAAATCAAACAAAATAGACAACCGAGAACAACTTCAACCAAACCCAATTGCAATCTTAATCCCAAATATTGTCACTAGGTCAAGAGATATTGGTTGCATAAAACCCCTATATAGCTGATAAACTTGTCCATGCATGATCCGCATGAAATAAACCCATTTAAGGATCACTGAAGATAGTTTCCTTGATTATATTGACGATTATGAATGCAAAGGAAGGACCCCAAAATGTTTACTAATGTTTTGATTTGTTTAAGTGGTTTGGGATTGGTCAAGTGGACCCAAGGCCACTGCTTATTCAATTGGGCTATAGGGTCACAAATAGGAGGGAAAACAATGAAAGGAAACATAAAAGAGTCGATCTTGATACATATGCCACCAAACCACAAGCATTATACATAGATCATATTTAGTAATCCAAATTGAACTGCATGAATTCAGAAATAAACAAATGACTATTACAATGCTTGTAATACTTTAAAATGCTGTCACATTATCAAGTGTTCATTACATTTGTGTTAGCAAGTGTGACAAGAGGGAGCCTCAATATGTATATGACATTCTTGAATAAATACAAATAATTTGGAGACATTCTCTACACAATACCCATGTCGTTTTATCTTTCATGTAATGTCCCTTGTCCCGGTTTGCCCTAAACTTCGTCTATTGATCACAAGTTCCACAAACTAGGTTTAGGGTTTTCTCCTTATCAATGAATAGCTCTTTATTGGTGGAATCTTGATTAAAACCTGCAATCACCACATGAACAATATTTCCACACATGCAGCGTGCACATATACATTTGTTAGCATTAGCTTATGGCATCACATTTATAAATTTATCATTAATGCAACTATTATGAACTAGGAGGAGCAACATGGATGGGTCCGCCCGAAGCCTTTTGCCAAGCCTAAGAGGTTGTATACCACAACTCTTCTTGCTGGCGACTTGTACTTGCTTTCTCCATCCATGTCACCACCTTAGAAACACTTTGCCTACTTGGTGGAATCGGGCGGAGCTCACAAGTGGTCCAAGTGCTTCCACTCATCCATGGCTCGTCCTCTCCTTGAGTTTGGGTGGATCTTAAGTGGGATTTCCACTCCTCCATGGCCCATCCTTTCCTTAGGTTTGGGCAGATCTTAAGTGGGACCTCTAGGGACGCATCATTGTCTCAGGCCCTTTCCCCCAAGCAAGTTTTCAAATAGATTCAAACACTCAGAGTTATCTCTAGACATTATTATGCATTAATATCTATCTGTTATGCTTTGTGTAAAAGATAGTATTTAAGTCTATGCCTAAATTGACAGATAGTATTGCTCAACGTATCATATTGATGAAGTATCAACTGCTAGTGGATATTAGAACAAGCTTATGAAATAATAGTAATTTCACATATGACCATATCTATGCTAACCAATAAATGCATATAAACAGATCAATGCTGTACAAAACAATGAAATAAAACATATATGCAACCTGATGTTAGGAATGATGAGTAATTGAGTGCTGCTATGAAAGATAATAAATCATGACAACTATATTTGGCTACGGTTACACAGAACAATCCTTTAATGCAAGTATATGAGAATGCTGTTATAAATAATAGTGCAACTATATTAATCATGCTACTATAGAGATAAATCGACTAAGGCAATTATATCGGCCTGTTGCTATAAGAAATAATTGATTAGAGTAGACACATCAAATCGCTGTTTCAAGACAGGCTGAGTCAACATAATATATATGTATACCAGATTGGTTAGATATTTGAATGGCAGAAATACCACCTGTTCAGAATCACGTTGCTATCCTTATATCTCTCTTTGGCGGATGTCTATTCTCTTCTTTCTGCTTCGCTTCTCCCCCGGTGAATGGTTTCTTTCATCTATATCTATGCGTGTGGAGGGTGGCATCCTTTTATTCTGGCCATGTCTTTTTGTTTGGAGGCACCCCGTCATTCTCCTTAATGATAGCGATTATCTTTAAAAGACAATTAACGTATGTTAATATTGTCTTTTACATTATCGATTTTAATTATCCTCTTAACGCATTCGGTTATGCTAGTGAATGCGATCTCTTCCTTGGGTTTTGCAATTAGTGCGATCAATGGCTGAGTTGTGTCATGCAAGGGGACATGACATTTCACATGATTCACAGCTTTATCGTCCTCCTACAACTAGACATGGCATGGTTGAAGCCCTAGACAAACCTTGCACTTGTACCATCTCTCGTTGCCACTAGAAGAACCAACCTCTCTTCAAAATGGTCAAAATCTTCATTTAGCACTTGTAGGGCGTCCAACCCTAAGTGCTGCCTTGTAGCATTTAGGAGATAAACAATCTGCTTGCAATCCCCGCCCCTGCCAAAATGGATGCCTCAGTTTCAATAATAGCAATAGCATTGAATTCTGGTAGGTGGGGGAATCACAACATTCATGGTAGGTAGTTGGGAGAAAATATCACCATAAAAGTGAGTAGCACAACACCACATCCGCTAGGCACCCAAAAAACTGTTTCAAATTGCTTATGAAATAACATAGATGCCTTTATTCCTTGCTTGTCGGTAAAAAGACGGGTTGTTACAACCTAGTCAACATCTGCTTGCGGTTGCAAAACCACCTAAGAAGACTGGAAAACACATCATTGAGCTACATTTGAGCCTACATAAATGATCTCAAATTGGTTATAAACTGGGGCCAACAAAGGCAAGAGCATGAAGGGATTCAAGCGTAAAATAACACAACAAAATTGAGTCCCAACAATCTATATGCAAGGACATTCTTTTTTATTCTTTGGTTTGATGTTTAATGTATTTTTTCTCTATTATTGGGTTCTTCTCTTTTGCCCCCTGTACCCGTGTGGGTACGGTTTTGGTCCCGGTCCTTTGTTGGTTCTTCTCTGGGTTCTCCCAGGGTCCTTCCCAGGGTGCCCGGGAAAGGACCTTGGGTGAATTTGGGCTGAACCCAGCCGAAGGGTTTCTCCAAAAAAAAACAAAAGAAAGTAATTTTTTAAAACATTATTTATGTAAGTTAACAAGAAATAGGTAGGTAATTGGTGCAGTAACAGGAAATGCCAACTTTTTGGAGACATTGGGTATGGTTTGTTGTTAAATGTATATGCATATGTGTGTATTTATGTATGTATATGTGTATGTATATATGTAGGTATATATGTTATATGTGTATGTATATATACATGCATGCTACATACATACATAAACAGGTAGGTAAGTGGTGCAATAAGAGGAAATGCCAACTTTTTGGAGACATTGGGTATGGTTTGCTGTTAAATGTATATGCATATGTATGTATTTATATATGTATTTATGTATGTATATGTGTATATGTATGTATTGATGTATGTATATATGTTATATGTGTATGTATATATACATACATGATGCATACATACATAAACAGGTAGGTAATTGGTGCAGTAACAGGAAATGGCAGCTTTTTTGAGACATTGGGTATGGTTTTCTGTTAAATGTATATGCATATGTATGTATTTATGTATGTATGTGTGTATGTATTTATATATGTATATATGTTATATGTGTATGTATATATACATACATGATACATACATACATAAACAGGTAGGTAATTGGTGCAATACAGGAAATGCTAGCTTTTTAGCAGTGTTCCATGGGGATGCGTCCCCTCCAAAAAACCCCGTGTTTCCTAGACGGGGACATCTTAGAGACTTGGGGACTTGGGAGGATGTCTTCCCACCAGCCCACCACCAGCGTCACCATCCCACCACCAGTGTCGTTGTCTCCAAGATGCCACTAGGACTTTGAGGATGCTGGGGTGTCCTCAAGACGTCTAGGGGACTCCTAGTTGTCTCCAAGATGTATAATTCTTATACTTATACATCTTTTTATAACTATTTTTTCAAGTACTATATGTATTTCAGACCCTAGCCACCGCCCCCGCCATCCCCCCGCCACCAAAATCCTAGACCCCTCATCCCCGCATACCCTGCCATCCCTCGTCCCCGTCCCGAAACCTCGTGGAACACTGCTTTTTAGAGACATTGGGTATGGTTTGCTATTAAATGTATATGCATATGTATGTATTTATGTATGTATATGTGTTTGTATATATGTATATGTATGTATTTATGCATGTATATATGTTATATGTGTATGTATATATACATACATGATACATACATACATACATACATACACACACACACACATACATACATACATACATATATATTCTGTAACTTGTACCCAAGGAAAAAATTGTCAGACACCGCATCTTTGAAATTCGAATGAAATTCGGCAAGAAAAAAATTCGGAAAGTATAAAATTCGGATAAAATTCGCCTTATGTATTTTTATTTTTATTTTTTAATAAATATAAATCATATACCCACAAAATTATTTAAATATTTAAAACATTCACTAAATTTATTTCAAAAGACATTAAAACATAATAAACAATCAATCAATTTTATTTTAAAAAGCATTTAAATAAACATATTTTTTAATTTGTAACTCTAATTTCTAAACATTAAAAGTAAAATACTAAATTTTATTTTAAAAACATTTAAATAAACATGTTTTTATTTATAACTCTAATTTCTAAAAAATTAAAAAACATAAAAAATAAAACTTTAAAGATAAAACATAAAACCTAGATTTAAATTAAAAACATAAAAATAAAACAAAAAATCAATTTATTTTAAAAGCTACCATAAACTTATATCTGAATATAGAGTCATTTTAGGTCAGCGGAGTATATGATATGTGCGCGGGAGCTGCGGAAAATTGTTCAGGTCGGTGACGGCATGGACTGGCATGGGTATCTACGGTTAAAGGCAACGCTTATACTCTCAGGCCCGCCCTGTGGGTGAAGACACGACTGGTCAACAATTTCGTTCACATTCCTATTGGCTATCAAGCATAAAACAATTTACGAACCAGCCGCTCCTACAGTTAACCCTTCGCATTCAATTTACAAAACTTAAAAAATTTCGATGTTCGTATTCAATAGGTAGTTGAAATGAACACTTGTTTTTTTCCAATCATATAGTTAGCCGTAAACTCTCATATTTTCCCCATTCTTAACGCAGGCAGAGACACTCGTTTCAAAGCTTTATCCTTTTGCGCCGCTTCCGTACGAATTTCTAGCGAATTTAAACGAATATTATAGGCATTTTTCAAATTCGCCGAATTTCGAATCTGAAGCCGAAAATTCGGCGAATGCGGTGACTTAGCCTGTACCTGTACCAGAACCGGTAACTTAGTATTTTTTTGGTTTTCCTATATTATGTTCTTATTGTACAATTTGTTGTTTATATAGATATAAAGAATCCTATTCATTGTTGATTTTTAACCTATAAAGGTTAACTTTTGTTTTTGGTTGGTAAATTTCCCTTCAAGGGGTTATGTTGGACCAGTATTTTGACCGAATTTGGATCCTTGGTATGGATGCCTGGTATTTGAGCTCATGGCTTTGCAGTTTGCACCTTACTAGTGTTGTATGTCATCCCATGCTATCTGTTGCATTTCAAAACTGCAAATTATAGGATTAAAAAGAAGAAAAAGAAAAATTGTGGAGTAGTGGTTGCTTAAGAAGAGTATTCTTAGTCCTAGATAGTGGGGGGGTTTTAAGAGTTTGCAGCAACTTTAGATAAGTTAATTTGTTTATTCTATTTGCAAAATACATTGACCTGCACATAAAATTGCTGTATGCACTCTCTATGGGACCACAAGGCTTAGCTCCTTTTTTTCAATGGATTTGGATATGTTTGTTGGGCAAACCTTTTTCCTAGAATTTAATTAATGTATTATGTATTTTTTCATGTCTCATCCTTGATACTTTTGCAACTCAATTTAGAGGTTCATCTTATCCTTGAAATATAGTAACTGTGGGTACGTATAAGAAAATTTATAACATAATGTGTTCTTGTATAAGGTTCATTTTTGAGAAGGAAAAAAGGGAAACCATAAGAGATTTGTCTTGAAACTTAGAAAGGATTGAATTTGTTAATCTTGATTTGAAGCGGCTATAAGTGTTGCTGATTATTTTAAAGCTCTTATTGCTTCCACCACCTTCCAAAACTAAGATAATCCCAATGGCATGCTTGAAGCAAATTTAGTTTATAGTACATCAGTAACCTACCTCTAAGTTCTTGAGATGGTTATGTTTCTTTCTATGATATTTAGAAACTTTCAGTACGGATTTTAGTTCAACAAAGATTTTAGGATGGATATACAACCTTATGATAGTGTGGTGAGGTGACTTAGTTAAGATGCCAAACTCTTTTGAGATGCTATTTGATCATTATGTGCCAAGTTTAATAGAGCACTTATAAGCCCCATGTAAAGGCTGTTAATTAAAAATGTAAGATTTTCTGACCGTTTTTTGTGGTTAGCTCTGTTGGTTTTGTTTTTTCACGTTACTAGTCAAAAGTATGATGTTAATCTAAACAGTTGTGGCTTGGAATGACTTGTCAATAATAAAAATACGAATGGGCATTTCCATATTTTCTAGATGTAGGTATAGTTGTTTTAAGTTATGTGGGTGAGTAATATTTGTATATGTTAATGACATGGTATGTCATTGCAAAATGCTTTTGAATGGTATTTTGTTGTAATTTTACAATGCTCTTATCTTTATAGCTGTCTAACTATTCTGTAGCTGCCTGTGCTTATTTTTCAGGTGTAACAAAATACTTTGGCCTGTGGAAAATTGTGAAGGCATCAAGGACAAGGGTAATAATGGTTGGGTGCAGGGAGAAGATGATGATGGCATTCCCTTGAATTTCCTGTTGGCACATCCCTTACACTTCCTAAACTTGCAAGTGCTAGCATAAATATAAAACAAATTGAATATTTATTATGGAATTTATAAGTTTTGGAGAAAACAAAGTAAGTCCCAAGGGCAGGAAGATTAGATAGGGAATTGCATCTGAGTAAACAATTTTTCCTGTGATTGTTGCAGGCAGACTCTATCTCTGCTTGATTTCCTGGTGGAAGCTGCACGATCATTTTTAGGAAGGACACTGCCCTTACAGTTTGGATAGAGGATTTTTTAGCTGGAATTTGCTCTAACCATTTTCAAATTGGGGTTCAGTAGCGTAAAGAGGGCTATACAATCATTTTTGTTTTCTATCTCTTTCTTTGGACTGGATCCTAAAGAGTCTTTCATTACCAGAGCAGAGCAAAGAAGAGATGGTGCGATCTAACAAGAAAGCAAAACATATTGGTGTTGATTTCAAGGTAATTATTGATAACTCTGTTTGTAATATAAGTTGAGTGCATTCTGGCTGAAGTGCAGCTACCTTATCTAGAGAATATAATGATCTCTTAGCACAAAATTTAGGTTCAAAATTTTAAATTCAACGGTTTGTTTTGTTATTCCAGAAAGTAAAGCATAAAGTTGGAAGACGGTTGCCTCCTCCAAAAAATGCTACGAAAGTTGAAGTTAAAACAAAAGGTACTTAATGCTCATCCTTCAAGCATAGAGATGCTTACTATTATATTCCATAAGATTTACAGGTTCAGCTAGCACTAGGCATAATTCAACGAGTTTTCATTTTATGTATGGTACAGCTGTAGAAATATCTCCGTAGTGTCTGCCATCTCCATAATTCAGTGGTATCTTTCTTCCAATCATTATCTCATTATTCCTAATTTAATTGTAGATCTGATGTCATTGATGGTTTTAAACAAATTTTCCCTTTGTAAATCTGATGAAAAATTAGTTTGATACTTTAAAAAGAATGCCTGTAGAAGGGTTGCATATTGCACTCAATCTATTAATATGTGTTTTGTCCACGTATCTTTTGGATGTTGATATCTTTTTGAAAACTGTAATCCTCACAATCTCTTGAGGCTTAAAAGTTTGCAACCTGCACCTAACTACCTATCTTTCAAATAACTCAATCATAGTTCATGAATTGCAACTTGCTTCTATTGTTGTTTTTCAAATTAACTGGCTCACCCTATTTCAGGCAATGACAAACTCTATAACTTGTAATTAGACTTTATTTGATAGATGCACATTGATGGAAAGTTAGATTTGTGGGTTCATTATCTGAACTTGGATCACTTAATATTATTTGTTCAATTTAGAATGTTCCAAATTCCAATTTCAGTTCTGTAGCATTCTCAGTTTGTGATGTAAAATGGAATTTTTTTTAACATTTATATTAATTTGGACAGCTATTGTTCTGCCGGAGCAGAGCTTGGCAGTGGAGAAAAAAGGTTTGGCTGTCAATAGGAAGCAGCAGACATTAAAAGAGCTTCTTATGCAGACTACTCATCATAATGCAAATGTTAGGAAAGGTATCACTCTGATCATGTTATCACTGTTCTGTGGCAGCTATATTTTGGTTCCATTGTAGTTTACAATCTAGTAAATTTGTAGCTTTTGCCAGAATGTTTTGCAGAACTTTTGTGTTTGCTGCTAGATTAAGTGTTGAGAGTTGAGACTGTTCATGGCAGAGAAGCAGAATTCTTTAAAAACTTGCAATTATAGTTTTTTGTCTCCCACATGGAGTTTTCCCTTGAAAAATTACAATTTATCATTTCTTGTCCCCCACACTGATTTTTTTCCTGAAAAAATTGCAAGTTTCTGCACAAAATTGGTCAAACACATTTTTTTGACTGAAAAATCATGATGTAATCGCAGTAAAACTTGTTTTTTTTGTTGTTTGGAAAATGTCAAATTTCATGCTTAAATCACAATCTTTTGGTCAAAAAATCTTTGATTAGGTTTTGAAAAAAGCAAAAATTCTGATTTTTGCTGTGATTTTTAATTTATTTTCCCTAACCCTAACCCTAATCCTAACCTGATTTTTTCCTGATTTAACCTCAATAAATTGAAAAATCCTTGTCTTTTGATCTGCTGAGTTATTCTTGAGAAAGAGTTTTGCTGCCATGTTTCATGGTCTTCTTTCAATATGTCAACATATTCTTCTTTTAAGTATTGTGAGAAAATAAGTCATAAATTTGAACTAGTTTATACTTCTCTATGCATAATTTCTACTTTCTGTGCTTGGCTAATTACTAATGTCATGTCAAAAACTTTCTTTATTTGTAATTGATGCCTACTACATAAATAGCTTGCTAATTGGTCAGGTATAAAGAACAGTTTTTCATAGTGTCTAATAGATGTTTTGTAGCCAGGATATTGCTTTAAGAAGAATGCATTTTGTATTTGATAAGTTTATCTATGGGATTTTATTGAGATCAATAAACAAATCTATTTTTTTATGCTATTGCATGTGTTATCTTATGATAGTGTGTTTGACATGTCTCTTGTATTTTGGGCAGTTTCTTTTATATGCCTTATTATGTATTTCATGAAATAATTTATGTATCTTCATTGTGTTTGTCATGACGAATCTACTAGAGCCAGTTCAAATTTTATAATTGTAGCAATTTGCTTTGGCACTTTTCTCATTTTTCAGTACCTTTTTCTTACAATGTGTTAGTGTTTTAATTTGTTTCTTTCGAGACAACTCAAACTGGAACAGTATTTGAGGTGAAACCTCCCTTCAAATTAGAGAAGGGGAAGCTCCTTGAGATCTAAATTAAACTGAGACACTAAGCTGTAGGAAATTTTTTCAATTATTCACACTATACAATGCTTATTTAGGGGAGGTTTTGCATACATGAAATATCTACCTGCTTATCTTTTTGCCTCGGGTATGAGCACAAGACTTGAAACAACTTGTATTATAAATGAAATTTTATAGGTTTTACAAATGATAGCATCTAACCTAAACATGACAATACACCTTTCTATTGGTTAAAATAAAGGCCAATAATTCAGAGCAAATAAGATTTGAAAAGGAATAACAACTTTAACATAGGACAACACATAATTATAAGAACTAAATAGTTAAGTCGCATGCTAAGGTACAGCATAGATGAACATGTAACCTCAATACAAAGCTTGATGTTATTATCTAGATTCAATTTAAGTAATGCAATTACAAATGCAACAGTGCAAACACAAAAATAGCATATGGAACGAAATTTCAGCAGCATAGGCGTAGCATCAACTATCATTAAGACTTCAAGTGCTCAAAGCACTTATTTATGTGTTACAAGATGCCCAATTTCGGGGACTTCAGATAACCATCATTTTATCCCAGAAATCATCGTTTTAAAGCACAAATGCTTAAATCTTCTTGAAAAGTAGGAAAGAAGTAGCTTTAAAGCAAAAACTAATCTAACAAAAAATTTAAAATAGTAAATAAACACTTATTTAAAAGTTACCAAAAAATAGCCCCCCATTCTATCCAATAATAGAACCTCAGAAATAAGTTGCTATAAATAGTCATGGCCAAAATACTAGTTTGATGCTTGAGAGCCCTTTATGATTATGATTCAGCTTTTTGCTCTGAAACATGTCAGATTTTCTGAAGAATTTGAAGCTCCAATCATCATGAGACTTCATGAAATGATATTGGTGATTCAAATTTGATGCCATCTGTGGAAACAAAACAAATTAAACCCTAGGTACTGCTGTAGATGATTTCACCAATCATAGCTGTCTTAATCCATCTACAAACTAGAAAACCATTGTCTAGAGTTTTATCAATTGCTACAAATAGTCATGGCCAAAATAGTAGTAGATGCATGAGTGCCTTTTGTGATTATGATGCAGTTTTTTGCTCTAAAACATGTCAGATTTTCGGAAGAATTTGAAGCTCCAATCATCATGAGACTTTACGAAATGATATTGGTGATTCAGATTTGATGCCATCTGTGGAAAAAAGGCATATTAAACCCGAGGTCTCGCTGTAGATGATTTCACCAATCCTAGCTGTCTTAATCCATCTGCAAACTAGAAAACCCTTGTCTAGGGTTTTATCAAAACTGAAAACTATGGTTGAAGCCCTTGATTGGATATATAAGGAGGACCCTAGGCACCAACCACAAGTCAGCTTTTAACAACCTGAATCCTTAAACAACTGTGTATGCTGGTTTGTCTTATCCAAATACTAGTGCAAAACCCTAGGAGAAGTTTACATCACCACAATCATCATGCCTTACTTTTACTTTGTATTATTGATCAAACGAATGTTCAGACTATTCAACAGCTGATTCATGCATGAAATCATAGGTACTATAAAGTGTAAAAACAAACTTCCTCCTTTGCTCAGGAAGTTGCTGCAGCAGGCTACTCAAATTGCTGTTTGGCAATTTCAAGAGACTGAAAACCTAAGGCACAGACTATTCATTCATGCATGAAATCATAGGTACTATGAAGTGTAAAAACTTCCTTCCTCCTTTGCTCAGGAAGTTGCTGCAGCAGGCTACTCAAATTGCTGTTTGGCAATTTCAAGAGACTGAAAACCTAAGGCACACACTTTGCACAAGAAAACACCTGTCATAAATAGTCCTTTTCAACTAGGAGTGTTATATGACACTTCAACAACTGAAACAAAACATAGACATCAGTCAGGCACTCCTTTTATGTCCATAGTTGGCAGACTTGGACTTAGCAAAAACTCGATAGACCCAAAATTTTTGACTAGGCAAAAACTCGGCAAAAACTTGGCAGAAAACTGGACAACTTAAAAATTTGCTTAAATTTCTTTAGAAACACATTTTTTTTGCAAAATTTAATGACAAGATGTATCCAATGAGCCCATAAATGAGTACAAAAGTGTTTTCTATTAAATTTGATTAATTTGAAAACAAAATAAGTACAAAATTGCATCATCATGTGGAATCCTGATGGCTGATATAATAGATAGTTGACAGCTATTATGGATTTATGATGATTGCCTTTGAAAGTCATCATCATAATTCATAAATTACATTTTAAAAAATTACAAAATTTTACATCTTCCTCTTCCCAATCTAGTGAAAACTTGGGGAAAGGTTGATGTTCTAATCCTTGGAGTTTGCTGTGGCTCCTCGCTTGGCATAGAAGGCTGTGCTTGTGGCTTTGGTTCAACCTCCATCCCGCTAGTAGATGGCAATGGCTCCTCCTTAGTCTCATCAATGACATCCAATCCTATATCTCCTATTGCACTCACATCCTCCAATGCCTACCTCATAAAATCAAGAATCTCATCTTTATTAAATAATCGGGGCTGCTCATCCTGTCCAATTGCTATAAGGATCAATCTCATCCAAATCAGTGAGCTCCTTTGATTTGTCCTTTACCCTTCTTGTGCAAAGTTGAAGGTTGTATTGCACAAAGACAAGGTCATTGAGGCATTTTTGAGCTAATTTGTTCCTCTTCTTTTTGTGGATGGCCTCAAATAAACTCTTATTGCATTCACAGCTAGATGCATTACAATGTTGGCACAAAATTTGAAGGGCTAATCTTTGGAGATTTGGGGTATTTGCACCCCAATCTATCCACCAAGAATCCACAAAATAAAATATTTAAGAGTTAGAAAGCAAAGTCAAACCATATTTTATCAATCATCAATAGTTGTAAATTTGAAATTTGTAACTTGTAAGATGCATGTGATATAGTGACTCCAATTTTTATTACTTGATGAGTGAGTGGTTCTTCCTCGGATAGCTAGTTCCAAAGGAAAGAGCCTACCCTTACCAGTCTTGTAATTGTGCAATTCTTGAATAATGAGGTCTCTCACCTCAACTTGGCACATCATTCTTTGAATGCATGTCGTGAAGCCCTTAATAACCTCTCCATTAGGATCTGAGAGGCTATCCGAATAGAAAAAATAGGGGTTGAGGAAGTACCCTACTGCATGGATGGGTTGGTGGAGTTGATTGTTCCACCTTCGATCAATGATCTCCTAAATGGGATCAAATTTGAGGCTGTCCTTTGACAAATTATGGATGGACTCTTTGGCTCTATCCATAGCCTCATAAACATACCCCATAGGGTTTTGGTCCCCATCTACCAAATAGTGAACTCTAACCAAGGGCTCTAACACCTAGAATTTACAAATACAAATAGATTAAAGTTACAAATTTATAATGGAAGATTTAAATTAAAAAATAAAATATTCAATTTGAATTTAAAATCAAAGTTTTGAAGTTACCTTCACAGTCTCTGTAGCTCTTTGTGCAAAAATATTGTCAAAGACTATGCTTGCAACTCTCTTTCCTTCAGGCTTCTTTGAATATGATGAGTCTAGCCATGCCCGACTCACAAACATCTATTTCAACGAAGTCAACATACCAATAATGCTTTGCGACATTAGAAAAATCGTTGCAAACCTTGTGACACCTGATCACACAAACTCTTTCCCTTGGGTGTGATCTCTCATCAAATTAAGAATCCAAGGGTGATTATTGATAAATTTTGTTATGCTCCTTGCATCATCTACAACTGGCCTCACCCAATCAAGTTTGCCCATGTCCTCCAAAAGAAGGTCAAGGCAATGTGCTATGCAAGGGGTCCAAAAGAGTAACCAATGCCTCTCTTCAAGCAATTATCTTGATGCCACATATGCTGCTGCATTGTCAGTTATGATTTGTATCATATTTTCTATGCCCACCTCCATGACGACTTCCTCCAACATCAGACTCAATGTTTCTGCATTTTTTACTTTGTTAGAGGCATCAATTGATTTCAAAAATCACCTCACCATTTGAAGCTACCAAAAAATTGATAATGGTGCAATTTTTCCCATTCATCCACCCATCTGAAAGAATAGTGGAACCATATTTTCTCCTTTGCTTCTTTTGTTTTTCCACTATTAGCTTTGCCTCTTCGATTGTATTCATGAGCAACTTACACGTACAAAGTGAAAGTACAAAATTTATAATTTTTAAACAAAAAAAGCCTAAATTCAACATAAATTACTATAAATTAATTAACATCAATTTAGCCTAAAAGTCAACATAAATTACTATAAATTAGCATAAATTTACCAACCTCCCACTTAAGTCTTCACGAGAAGGTGCCTCGTAGCCTTTTTCTATAACTGTCAATGTAGTTACCAAATTCTCCCAATAAGGACTGCTCACCACATTGAAAGGAAGGCTGTTGAAGTACCAAGAATTGGCACATACCTTATGTTGAAATATCTTGTCATTGATGTTAAAGGTTGAGCTACTTGCTTGGGTGCTTGAGCTGGTTGCCTGCTTGCTTGAGTTACTTGCTTTTGTGTTTGAGCTGCTTGTCTACTTACTTTGTTCAGCCATGCCAAGTCAGATTTTAAATGGTCAAATAAGCTTGACAAAGAGATTATTGAAATATTATAGTATTAATGAATAAGTTATGGTAAGTGTTATCGATTCAAATAGTGGTGGTTCATTCATTTGCTAGCAATGGTTTTAGATGAAGTCGTGAATCTTTAATTGGACGTGTTTATTTACTTGGGCGGCTCTTTATTCATGTCGATTACAAACATTAATATTGAAGATATTCCTAGCTGTGTCTTTGTGTTGGCATGATTCCATATTATGGTGGCAGCTGTTGGATATGGTGGACGGCTTCAGACCTATCATTTATGTTTACTCAGGAAATATGCGTTGGGTTTTAGACGTAGCGTTATTTTCTCTTTGAGAGGTGGCTTCATTTTGTTAGCAGCATGGTCACTAAATTTAAATTGATGCCTTATCGTGGTTTTGAAGAACCTTGCCGTGAAGAGTGAGGTGGCTAACTGTCGTGTGCATTAAAATGCTTGGTGTGGAGTCGAATATGTATGGGGTGGCATGTAGAATGTTAAGTGAATGAGAAATTCCTCAATGTTTTTTTTTGCAAAAAATTATTGAGTTTGTGGTTGAGAGAAGACTTCTTTGTGCCTATCGTGTGAAGTGTGGGAGTAAGTGCAGGAGCCGTATAAGAGTAAGGGATCAATTATGTGTGAAGTTGCACGGGCTGTAATAAGCAATGGTGCTTTTGTGTATGAGCTTGTGGGTAAATGAAGAGTCCATAGTCGTGAATGTGAAGATCGTGCTCTTCTGTAATGCCATTATTATCATTCATCGAGTATGGGCTTGTGTGTGTACTGCGTTTTGTTCTAGGAGCAACCGTTATGTTTTGGCGTTGAGAGCATCTTTGTATAATGTCGACCTCTGCTATTCCTATCACCTGCTGCGTTATTGACAAGAATTTCTGATTGTTGAATTCTGAGTATTGTGAGTCATGGCTGTGAAAAATTAGGTGTGTGGCATTTTAGTATGGAAGTCTTTAATTTGTTCAATGATTAATGATAAATCTTCTTTCAAGCCACTGTTGTAGTGATGAAAAAGTATGGATAGAGTGGATTCATGAATGACTTGGTGTGCAGGGTTCATGAGAAATTAATGGTGGTTTTTGTTCTTTTTGACGAGTTTTTCTGGATAGAATATGTGATGATATTGTGCATGCTCAGAAGACTGATTATTGATGAAGATAACTATTACTGCATATACAAATCTTCCACTATTTGCATAAAGATTTAAATCTGAGTGAGTTTTAGAAGGTGTTAAAGGACAGAGGCTAGAAGCTACAATGTGGCTATGAACTTTTAAAAGGATGATTCCGTGTGTTTGTAGCGAATATCTATTATCCAGTGGTGTATTGTAGAGTATTTTGTTCTTTGCCTACATGTAGAGACGTATTTTAGTCATAATCTTTCTTGATCATTTGCTTATCAGATGGTGTGGTGAGTATTTACTTGAGAATCGTATTAATACCTTTTGTGAAAGTTTGAAGTCAACATAACAAAGGAGCTGCTGTTTTCACCTAAAATTATATGAGTAAATTCGAGTAGTGATGTAGAGTCAAGAATTTTTTTGTTATTGAAGTTCATGTTTCAGAAGTCTGAAGTTGGTGCTTCAGCAACACTGGAGTTGGTGCTTCAGTTGATCAGAGTTGGTGCTTTGAGGGAGAGTTGGTGCTCACTTGTTATCTGGGTTGGTGCCCATTGTTGATAATAAAAGCAATATTTTGTTGTGGTTTTTTACCTGAAAGGGTTTTCCACATAATCTCGGTGTTCATCTTGTTTATGAATGTTCATAAGGTTTTGATTTCTGATTCATAAGGTTTTCAGTTTTAAAGTTTCTGAAATTCTAATTCAACCCCCCCTCCCCCCCCGCAACCCTCCCCTCCCCCGCCCCTCAATATTTCCTATGTGCTCTTCAATTGGTATCAGAGCGGGCTTCCTTGGATTGTAAGCCTAATTGCTTGGAGGTCGGTTTGATTATGGGTTCTCATGAAGGTCGTGCTACAATCAGAGCTCCCCTATTTGATGGCTCTAACTATGCTTTTTGGAGTATTAAGATGTGCACTTATTTGATGTCACTTGGTTTTGATATATGGCAATGTGTTGTAAAAGGATATACTATTCCAACAACTCCTCCATCGGATG